>VCJE01003100.1:16290-33675 GCA_024140265.1 Backusella liffmaniae | reverse complement strand
CTGCTTTTTTTTTTATTATTATTTGAAATAAAATCTGAATTTTTTGAATATTAAAAAATGTGTTTCTGGAGAAAGGAATGTCCCAAGTCAAATTACGAATTGAAAAGAACAAAAGACGCCCAAGAGAATGATTAGATTAGACATTCTCTTTTAATCTTATTAAGTGCCAAGCTCGAAAAAAAAAGAAAATAATTTTTGAATTTGATGATGATTTGTATGCACTTGTTTTGCTTATATGGTTCATCTTGAAATACTTGGTAGAATAAAAACACGCTGCTGATTTGTGTACATGATATTTTAACTCGAATTTGAACGATGTATATATAACTCTTTAATATCTCAACAAAATTAAAACTTACAAAAAAGGTTGCAAATCTGTCAAATATGCTGTATTATAGTAGTGCATACTAAAACTTTTATTTATTTTATTCATTTCTTGAAATGGAACCAGCAATGACTATAAAAGTAACTTGTTACTTCTTAAGGTCTTCTTCTTGGATTGCAACACCTTTAAACATACCAAAAATAATAAAATGGACAGAGAAAACAAAAGTAGTCAAATGTATACTTTATCTCATCTTATAATGGTATTTGCTATAATCATAATAAAGAAGAAAAAGAAAAGAGGGAAAAGAATGTAATTAATGCATAAAAGTACTTTGATAAATTTAGAACTATAAATGAATATAGATTGGCATGTTTAATCCAAGTATAGCTCGACCGATAGTAGCGATGGCTCTCCCAAAATCTCAATCATCAATGACTGCTACAAGTACTTCGAAAAGGTGGGATAAATTAAGCTTGACAAGGCTAGCAATCCAGATGACTTGGCTTTTACTGGAACAGATAATGGGTTGAAGACGATAAGCGAAACCGTGAGGTTTAATTTGATAGATTTAAATTTCATCTAAAGCCCCACAATCGTTATCAAGCTTTGGAGAATAATCAAGGTATACTCTTTAAAATTTACTAAAGAGCCTATGTTAAATCAAATTTTAATGTAGATGATGCCGAACCACTAAAGAATATTTGTCTTTTCCTAAGACGTACAAGATGAAATCAAAGGTAATCGACCATCAGAGTGGTGGCGGCGAAGAGGAGGGAAAAGGTTGTAGTGCGCCAAGCGAACAAAGAATGGCCTAGAAATGCAGAATACAGAAATGAGCCTCAATAAGGCAAATCCTCACGATGCTAAAAGCGTAAGCGACTTGGAGCAGGGATACAATCAATTCAGAGAAGCAAAGAAACCACTGCGAGATTTTTACAACAACCAAGCAAGACTTAAAGATGCACACCGCTATGAATTACAAAAGTGCAAGTGTCTTGATCAGCTGTGTTCAGAAGAGTGGAGCTATGTCACTGATGGATCCAAAAAAGAAGCCCATACTGTTTGTTGACGATCGGGGGATATGGTGTTGGGTTGCGAATAAAATCCTTTTAAAGATATGATGGAACGTGGAAACCAAAAATCCACGGTTTGTACGTAACAATATACATCACCAATGAAAACAATATATTCCCCAAATGCCCATTTTGTTTACAAAAGCTGGCACAACCCGTCGCAATTACTAAAGAGGGCGCTAAAAAATGTATGTTCAGTGATTTATTTTTGTGTTTGGAAAGATGAGTCGAATAAAGTATAAATGCAAATATCTTTCCATTAAAAGACATGCAAGAATACATATATCTTTCCTGAGCAAATTACATAATTTTCTGATTTTCTAAAGGTAGGATGGCATTTTAGTAAAAAAGAAGACTGGGAAAATGAAAAGGTGCATTAATGCTGCGTATGTCATACAATAAAGACTGTTTTGCTGTTACTATTAGTGCCAGATTTCGTATCATGCCTAATAGTATTTTGCTCATACCAGTCCAATCAATAGGTGTGACTTATCGCCACACAAGAAATAAAAAAAGAAAATATATCTTGGTTTTTATTTCTTTAATTTTTTTGTCATGAATTGGAAGCATTGTAGTACAGCTCTTATCAAATCGAGATTTGGTTCAATTGAAACGAAACCTAAAGATTATTATTGTCTTTTTCAAATTATTGAGACAGAAATTGGGTACAGAGGACTGTCTTTTTGAACACTATTCCTTGTTACAATGGCTTGCACTTTAACACTTTGGAACCCTTCTCTTCGGCATTTTAGTTTTGTCCCTTTGCACTATGCACTCTGCATTTTGCCGTCAACACTATAACATAATCGCTTTATTTTAGTATCGTGCGCCTTGATAATACCCTAATATTGACATCCTTTAATCCAATTTTTTCTCATTTTGAAAAAGACAGTACGTCAACGTATGTAACTTGACCATCCTAATGCCAAATAATAATTTATACGTCATCGTTTAAATTGCTCATGTTAATATTCGTCATCCCATTTATTTATCTTTCTATTTATTAATGTTACGTTCTTTTTTTCTTTTCTTTTTTTTTCCACTACACTATGGATAAATCGATTGGTCCAATGGGATTCGCCCGGAAACTGGGAAATCATATTTTTCACCTAAAAAAATAAGGGGGGTTTCCTTATTTGGAAACACACAACATTTTGGTGTTCTCCCAGCATTTCATTTTATTAAGTAAAAATTACCAGCTTGCTAAGGTCCATTATTTGTTTGTATTATTTAATCTATTTTGCTATTATATAATAATGATATCAGGAGAGAGAGAGAGAGAGAGAGAGAGAGAAAGATGTCAATATACTAGCACTGTAACTATGCTCAGAAATGATATCAACATTTGTAACAGAAACTTACAGAAAAATCATATCAAGTTGGCGCAGTTATTACTTGACAATAGGAAAAGACATCACATGGTTTCAACTCCACTCAGCACCATTTGATAAGACAATGCGACTTATATTACAATAGTATAAAGTAAAGTAAAAAGAAATGAAATGAAAATAAAAGCTTAATTAAAACCATAAAATACTCATTTTAGATTAAATGAAATTAAAAAAAAGTGATGGTATTTATTATTAAACTAATAAAGTAAATAAGAGAGACATTGAATGGGGAGAGATGCCTTAAAAAGCGATAATTTTACAAAATCAGTAGCTGTTATAATGGAAATTTAGCTTAGAAAGTTAGTTGTCTATAATAGCACTGAATGTTTTGTTCCTGGGGTCAGCCTATTATATTTGTTGATGTGCACATGATTTAGTGTCTAAACAGAGAAAAGACGAAAATAAAAAAAAAAAGAAGCAATATTCAAGCCTTTTCGTGAATCACATAAACTTCAATTAAAAAGTATATTGTGTTTCATAAAACAAGAAAAAGAGATGTATATATTATTTGTTTACAAAAGGAAACTTTGAACGGAGAAATCCTAAAAAGTGCTCTTTATTTGTTCCTGCAGTGAGCGTAACGTCACTCAAGTTTTTTTTCTTTTTCTTTTTATCCTATTTTGTTTTTACCACTCTTTTTGTCTCGCTCTCTCTCTTTTTTTCTTCTTTTATTCGATATCTTTATTAATACTATTAATTCTTATTTGTAAATAACTCTACTTTCTCTCCTCTTTCCCCTTTTTAAATAAGTAATGACACCTTTCAAGAATCTGTTTATATCAAAGAACCGTAAGGTCAATTTTGAAGTAGGCATTATTATACGAGATATTGCCAATGTACCACTAGTGAGCGGTAGTTATTATGTAAATTGGAAGTTAAAGTATGCCTCACATCCAGCTGGTTCAACAGCAAGGTACATTATTGTTGATATAGAATGCCTCCTTAACAAGTGCTCATATAAAATCTCGAATGTTAGGGTTCAGATTAAAGATCACCAAGTCATTTGGAATCATCCCATTGCAACCATGTCGCAGCTCTTGCTACAAAAGCAAAATATATTGGGTCCTTGTGAACTAAAGTTAGAAATATACCAAACACCGGGAAAAGAAATTGGATCCTTGACCATAAATCTATCAGAATATGCTGATCGAGGAGTATCGACAGAGCGTTATTTACTAGAGAATTGCAAATTCAATTCATCCATCAAGGTAAATTCCAACTTGTTGAGGCAATCATGTTTTATAAAAGTATAAATTAATATATATCTTGTCCTCGTCTCTCTCTTGTGAAACACAATGACAGCTAACCTTACGGATGAACTCAAAGTCCGAGGGCTCCACTTTTCTAACGTTAGTGTAACCATCATGTTTGTTCATATAAACATTCTTACTTATTTTCATATAATTAGACCTCCTCTCTCAAGGAAACAGATATTCAAAGATATACCAACTATTATACAGGAAAGGAAAGAACGAACAAAAAAAGTGGATGTTTCTCATTCCATCAAAACACTACATACTATTAGGAAATCACAGTCTGCCATGTCTTTGGTTTGTATCGAACTATATGATAAACTAGATTGATCACTTACTAACATGCCTCTTATTTATATAATTATAATTATATTTTCTTTTATTATCACAACAGCCAAAATATTGCAGAATTCAAGCGATAGATGAGCCATCCCCCACTGATTTGGTAGAGCAGTTGTTTGCTGCAAAAATTAAAGCAATTTGATTGGTCAATGTTTTGTAAATAAATAGTCACAGCTTTCTCTATTTTTTTTTTTGAATATAACATTGCGTTAATTTGTTGTTGTTGACGCAGCAGGTTCTATTTTTTTTTTAACTTCGTTATTCTTTATTCTTTCTTGACTATAAAAGCATCTTTTCATTCTTAAAAACAAGCTTTTGGTAAAATAATAACAATAATATATAGTTCATTTACATTTATACAACACGTCTGCTTACTCATCCACCTGTTTTCTTTTTTTTTTATTCGTAAACATTAGTTGAAGAAGAGAGAAAAAAAATGTCTAATCAAGAACAAGGAATCCCAATTCCTGTTGGTAGTCAGTACAACAACTACGCGTACGATCCAAACAATGAAAAGACGCACGAGGAAAAGTTGCTTGAGAAATCAAGAAAATGGACGCAATTCCAAAACAAACGTTATGGTGAAAAGCGCAAGTTTGGTAAATATATAATATATAACAATAATAAACACGCAGCAATGATTTATAATGTGTTCAACATAGGTTTCATTGAACATGAAAAGGCCGACATGCCACCAGAGCATCTTCGTAAAATCATCAAGGATCACGGTGATATGACAGCCAAGAAGTTCAGACATGATAAACGTATCTATCTTGGTGCACTCAAGTATGTGCCTCATGCTGTTTTGAAGCTTTTGGAAAATATGCCCATGCCTTGGGAACAAGTTCGCGAGGTGTCCGTCTTGTATCACATCACTGGTGCCATTACATTCGTTAACGAAATACCCTGGGTGATCGAGCCTGTTTATATTGCGCAGTGGGGATCCATGTGGATTATGATGCGTAGAGAGAAGCGTGACAGACGTCACTTTAAGCGTATGCGTTTCCCCCCATTTGATGATGAAGAACCTCCATTGGATTACGGTGACAACATCATGGATGTTGAGCCCCTGGAAGCTATTCAAATGGAATTGGATGAAGAGGAAGACGATGCCATCTTTGATTGGTTTTACGATAATAAGCCTCTTATGGATACAAAATATATAAACGGATCAAGCTATCGTAAATGGCGTTTGGATTTACCCATCATGTCTACCTTGTATCGTGTTGCTCACCAGCTCTTGTCTGATCTTAGTGATAAAAACTACTTTTATCTTTTTGATCTCAACTCGTTTTTCACTGCAAAGGCTTTAAGTATGGCTATTCCCGGTGGCCCCAAGTTTGAACCTCTTTATCGTGATATGGACACAGCGGATGATGATTGGAATGAATTCAATGACATCAACAAGATCATCATTCGTCAACCTGTTAGAACGGAATACAAGATTGCTTTCCCTTTCCTCTACAACTCACTTCCTCGTAGTGTTCAGGTTTCATGGTACCATTATCCTACCGTTGTTTATATTCGCTCAGAAGACCCCGATCTTCCTGCCTTTTACTTTGATCCCATAATCAATCCCATTTCTTCTCGCACCATCATGCAAGGTGTTGTTTCAACCCACGAGGAGGACATCTTTGGCGATGCAGATCAAGATACTGAGTTCACTATGCCTACCACTGTTGCGCCCTTCTTGTATGATAGCGAACTCTATACTGACAACACTGCTAATGCTATTGCTCTTTACTGGGCTCCTCATCCTTTCGATAAGCGTTCTGGCCGTACTCGTCGTGCCCAAGATGTGCCCCTTGTCAAGAGTTGGTACCTTGAACATTGCCCTGCAGGTCAGCCTGTCAAGGTGCGTGTTTCTTATCAAAAACTGTTGAAATGCTATGTCCTCAACGCACTGCGCCACCGCCCTCCAAAGGCCTTGAACAAAAAGTACCTTTTCCGTAGTCTCAAATCCACCAAATTCTTCCAAACCACTCAGATTGATTGGGTTGAAGCAGGCCTTCAGGTGTGTCGCCAGGGTTACAACATGTTGAATCTCTTGATTCATCGTAAGAATCTCAACTACCTTCACTTGGATTATAACTTTAACTTGAAACCTGTAAAGACATTGACTACCAAGGAAAGAAAGAAGTCTCGTTTTGGTAATGCTTTCCATTTGTGTCGTGAAATTCTTCGCTTGACAAAGTTGATTGTCGACTCGCATGTTCAGTACCGTCTTGGTAATGTAGATGCTTTCCAGTTAGCCGATGGTCTTCAGTACATCTTTTCTCATGTTGGTCAATTAACTGGTATGTATCGTTACAAGTACCGTTTGATGCGTCAGATTCGTATGTGTAAGGATTTGAAGCATTTGATTTATTATCGTTTCAATACCGGCCCTGTTGGTAAGGGTCCTGGTGTGGGTATTTGGGCTCCTGGATGGAGAGTCTGGCTTTTCTTTATGCGTGGTATTGTTCCTCTCCTTGAGCGTTGGTTGGGTAACTTGCTTGCTCGTCAGTTCGAGGGTAGACATTCAAAGGGTATTGCAAAGACGGTCACAAAACAGCGTGTCGACTCTCACTACGATTTGGAACTTCGAGCTGCTGTTCTTCACGATATTATGGATGCTATGCCCGAAGGCATCAAGGGTAACAAGTCAAGAACAATCCTTCAGCACTTGTCTGAAGCCTGGAGAGCTTGGAAGGCCAATATTCCTTGGAAGGTGCCTGGTATGCCCGCTCCTATTGAAAACATGATTTTGCGTTATATCAAATCAAAGGCTGATTGGTGGACTAGTGTTGCTCATTATAACCGTGAACGTATTAGAAGAGGTGCTACTGTTGATAAGACCATCTGTCGTAAGAATTTGGGTCGTTTGACTCGTCTTTGGTTGAAGGCTGAGCAGGAACGCCAGCACAATTATCTTAAGGATGGTCCTTATATCACCGCAGAAGAAGCTGTTGCCATCTATACATCTACTGTTCACTGGCTGGAAAGTAGAAAGTTTTCTCCTATTCCTTTCCCTCCACTCTCATATAAGCACGATACCAAATTGCTTATTTTGGCATTGGAACGTCTTAGAGAAGCATACAGTGTTCAGGGTCGTTTGAATCAAAGCCAGCGTGAAGAACTGGGTCTTATTGAACAAGCCTATGACAATCCCCATGAAGCTCTTTCTCGTATTAAGCGTCTCTTGCTTACTCAACGTGCATTCAAGGAAGTTGGTATTGAATTTATGGATCTTTACTCTCACTTGGTGCCTGTTTATGATATTGAACCCATGGAAAAAATCACTGATGCCTATCTCGATCAGTACTTGTGGTACGAAGCTGATAAACGTCATCTGTTCCCTGCATGGATTAAACCTTCTGATTCCGAGCCTCCACCATTGCTCGTGTACAAGTGGTGTCAAGGCATTAACAACCTCACCGAGGTTTGGGACACCTCTGAGGGTCAGTGCAACGTGATGATGGAAACTAGCTTTAGCCGTGTTTACGAAAAGATTGATTTGACATTGCTTGGTCGTCTCTTACGTCTCATTCTGGATCACAATTTGGCTGATTATGCCACTGCAAAGAACAATGTTGTGTTGAATTACAAGGATATGAACCATGTCAATGCTTATGGTTTGATTCGTGGTCTTCAGTTTGCTTCATTCATCTTCCAGTACTATGGTCTTGTTCTTGATTTGCTTGTGTTGGGCCTTCACCGTGCTAGTGAAATGGCCGGTCCTCCTCAATTGCCTAATGATTTCTTACAATACCGTGATGTTGATACAGAAACCAGACATCCTATCCGTCTTTACTCGAGATACATTGACCGTATTCACATCTTTTTCCGCTTCACCGCTGATGAAGCCCGTGATCTGATCCAGCGTTATCTTACCGAGCATCCTGATCCTAACTTTGAAAATATTGTCGGCTACAACAATAAAAAGTGCTGGCCTCGTGATTGTCGTATGCGTTTGATGAAGCACGATGTCAACTTGGGTCGTGCCGCCTTCTGGGATATTAAGAACAGATTGCCTCGCTCATTGACTACGATTGAGTGGGAGAATAGCTTTGTTAGTGTTTACTCCAAGGATAACCCGAACTTGCTCTTCTCTATGTGCGGCTTTGAGATTCGTATCCTGCCCAAGATTAGAAGTTTGAATGAAGAGTTCACCCTCAAGGATGGTGTTTGGAATTTGATTAATGAACAGACAAAGGAGCGTACTGCCCAAGCCTACTTGCGTGTTGACCAAGAGGCAATGGATAAGTTCCATAACCGTATCCGTCAAATCTTGATGGCCTCTGGTAGCACTACTTTCAGTAAGATTGCCAACAAATGGAACACTGCATTGATTGGTTTGATGACCTATTATCGTGAAGCCGTTGTTCATACTCGTGAATTGCTCGACTTGTTGGTCAAGTGTGAAAACAAGATTCAAACTCGTGTCAAAATTGGTCTCAACTCCAAGATGCCTTCTCGCTTCCCTCCTGTCGTCTTTATGACTCCCAAAGAATTAGGTGGTTTGGGTATGCTTTCCATGGGTCACGTTTTGATCCCTCAATCCGATTTGCGTTGGTCCAAGCAGACTGAAAGTGGTATCACTCATTTCCGTTCCGGTATGAGCCACGATGAAGATCAATTGATTCCTAACCTTTACCGTTACATTCAATCTTGGGAATCTGAATTCATTGATTCTCAACGTGTATGGGCTGAATATGCCTTGAAGCGTCAGGAGGCCAATGCTCAAAACAGACGCTTGACTTTGGAAGATTTAGAAGACTCTTGGGATCGTGGTATTCCTCGTATCAACACACTTTTCCAGAAGGATAGACACACACTTGCTTATGATAAGGGTTGGCGTGTCAGAACTGACTTTAAGCAGTATCAGGTTTTAAAGAACAATCCATTCTGGTGGACCCATCAGCGTCACGATGGTAAATTGTGGAATTTGAACAACTACCGTACTGATATGATCCAGGCTTTGGGTGGTGTTGAAGGTATTTTGGAGCATACATTGTTCAAGGCTACAAACTTCCACACTTGGTTGGGTCTTTTCTGGGAGAAGCACAGTGGTTTCGAAGAAAGTATGAAGTATAAAAAGTTGACCAATGCTCAGCGTTCCGGTTTGAATCAGATTCCTAATCGTCGTTTCACTCTTTGGTGGAGTCCTACCATCAACAGATGTAACGTTTATGTTGGTTTCCAAGTCCAGCTTGATTTGACTGGTATCTTTATGCATGGTAAGATTCCTACCCTCAAAATCTCTTTGATCCAGATTTTCCGTGCTCACTTGTGGCAGAAGATCCACGAAGCCTTAACCATGGATTTCGCTCAAGTATTCGATCGTGAATTAGAAGCCCTTCAAATTGAAACTGTCCAAAAGGAAACCATTCATCCTAGAAAGTCTTACAAGATGAACTCGTCTGCTAGTGATATTTTGTTGTTTGCCGCTTACAAGTGGCCCGTCTCTCGTCCATCTTTGTTGAATGATCCCAAGGATGTTATGGAAGGACCAACGACTACCAAATACTGGCTTGATATTCAGTTGAGATGGGGTGACTTTGATTCGCATGACATTGAGCGATACACCCGTGCCAAGTTCCTTGATTACACCACCGACAACATGAGTATCTATCCTTCACCTACTGGTTTGATGATTGGTGTTGATTTGGCCTATAATCTCTACTCTGCATATGGTAACTGGATTCCTGGTATGAAGCCTCTTGTACAGCAAGCCATGGCCAAGATTATGAATGCTAACCCTGCCCTTTACGTACTTCGTGAGCGTATCAGAAAGGCTCTTCAGCTGTACTCTTCAGAACCTACTGAACCCTACCTCTCTTCCACCAATTATGGTGAACTTTTCAGTAATCAAATCATTTGGTTTGTGGATGATACCAACGTATATCGTGTCACTATTCACAAGACATTCGAAGGTAACTTGACCACCAAGCCTATTAACGGTGCCATTTTCATTTTCAACCCTCGTACTGGTCAGCTTTTCTTGAAGATTATTCACACATCGGTATGGGCTGGTCAGAAGCGTTTGGGTCAGTTGGCTAAATGGAAGACTGCCGAAGAAGTCGCTGCCTTGATTCGTTCTCTTCCTGTTGAAGAACAACCCAAGCAAATCATTGTTACCAGAAAGGGTATGTTGGATCCTCTCGAAGTGCACTTGTTGGATTTCCCCAATATTGTTATCAAGGGCTCCGAGCTCCAGTTACCTTTCCAGGCATGTCTTAAGGTTGAGAAGTTTGGTGATTTGATCTTGAAGGCCACTGAACCTCAGATGGTATTGTTTAACTTGTACGATGATTGGTTGAAGACCTTCAGTTCTTATACTGCATTCTCTCGTTTGGTATTGATTTTGCGTGCGCTTCACGTCAACACAGACAAGACAAAGATGATTTTGAGACCTGATAGAAGTACCATCACCGAGCCTCACCATATCTGGCCTACTCTTTCTGATGAAGAATGGGCCAAGGTTGAAGTACAGTTGAAGGATTTGATTTTGGCTGATTATGGCAAGAAGAACAACGTCAATGTTGCTTCACTCACTCAGTCTGAAATCAGAGATATTATCTTGGGTATGGAAATCCAGGCTCCCTCATTACAACGTCAACAGATTGCCGAAATCGAAAAGCAAACCAAGGAGCAATCGCAACTTACTGCTGTCACCACAAAGACTCGTAATATCCATGGTGATGAAATGGTTGTTACTACTACCAGTAATTATGAACAGGCTACCTTCTCTAGCAAGACTGAATGGCGTATCCGTGCTATTTCTGCAACCAATCTCTATTTGAGAACAAACCATATTTATGTCAATTCCGACGATATTAAGGAAAACACGTATACTTATGTTATGCCAAAGAATGTTTTGAAGCGCTTCATCACCATTTCAGACCTTCGTACCCAGATTGCTGGTTTCTTGTATGGTGTTAGTCCACCTGACGCACCCAATGTCAAGGAAATTCGCTGTGTTGTAATTCCTCCTCAATGGGGTACGCACCAAACAGTTCACTTGCCCAATACATTGCCTGAACATGAATATCTTGCTGATTTAGAACCTCTTGGTTGGATTCACACTCAGCCTCAAGAGTTGATGAACGTATCTCCACAGGATGTCACTACTCATGCTAAATTGTTATCTAATAACAAGACTTGGGATGGTGAAAAGACAGTTACCTTGACCTGTTCCTTCACTCCTGGTTCATGCTCATTGACTGCATATAAGCTTTCTCCTGCTGGTTTCGAATGGGGTAAGACAAACGTTGATCCTGGTAACCAGCCTCAAGGTTACTTGCCCACTCACGGTGAAAAGGTTCAGATTCTGTTGTCTGATCGTTTCTTGGGTTACTTTATGGTACCATCTGATATTTGGAATTATAACTGTAAGTAAAAGAATGTATATTTTTAAAAGGGGATAATGACTAATTTTTGGAATCATCACTATTTAGTTATGGGTGCTCAGTTCAGTGCAACAATGAATTACAGACTTGTTCTTGATGTGCCAAAGGAGTTCTACCATGAATCTCATCGTGCTGCTCACTTTATGAACTTTAGTAGTGAAACAGAAACATCAACGGATGCGGATATTGAGGATGTATTTGCTTAAAAAAAAGAGTGAAAATATTTAAAAACTTGTAAAAAAAAATATATATATGCTCTATATATACATGTGAGCGTAAATAAAATTATTTTAAAAACCACAATATAAATGAAATACACATCTTCTGATAACCTAAAGCATGACTTACAGATACTACATTGGTTTTTGGGAACCAAATATCGGAATGAAATTAAATAGCAATTGACGTCTCATGTTTTATGTATACAAAGATTTTATCATCTTTTTATTTATTTAATTACAACTAAAGATTTAATTACTATTACTACCTGTCCATTAAAAGAGTGCAGCACCATAAGGAGGCTGTCTAATAAAACTCCACTTTTTATCATAGTCAACCCAGAGATCCCAGCCAAGCTTCTTATAAAGATCAGCGCGAGCAGACCAAACCTGAGCGACATCCTTTGCATTATCAGCAGTTAAACTAACATCGGCCAAGTATTTCTGGATGGCCTTGAGAGCAGTAGCAGGTCTTTCCGACTCAGTCTCTCGCTTCACCTTGACAAGAAGTGAGCCCAAGTTGGTTGAGCTATCATCAGTTTGCCAGTGACCCAAAG
Organism: Backusella liffmaniae; assembly: GCA_024140265.1. NCBI lineage: Eukaryota > Fungi > Mucoromycota > Mucoromycetes > Mucorales > Backusellaceae > Backusella > Backusella liffmaniae. Next base: position 21,122 of record VCJE01003100.1, on the reverse strand, counting down.
CTTCAATAGAATCATCCAACTCTTTACGACCAGACTCTTTATTCGAAAGAATGGTATAAGCATATACCTTGTTGCGGAGTGCACTAATAATGCGCTTTTTCTTTTCGTCGTTTTCTTTACGCTTTTCCTTTTGCTCGTCGGATTCATCATTGGATTTCTTACGACCATAAAATTCAAAAAGTTCGTTCAGATTGTACTGTGCAAGGACAGTATCCGAGAGCTTAACAATGTCCTTGGCCTGTGCCTCAGTTACCTTACTAAGGTTTTCAAGGTTGTTGATTGAGGGATTACCACTTAAAGTCCAGATGGCGTTTGTACGAGCTTCCAATACAATAGGGTCATTGGGATAATCCTTTTCAAGCTTGGCAAGCAAGTCGGTGTACGAGTTAGAGCTGGACTCAAGCTTCTTCAAATGAGACAACTGTGCATCACGAATACTATCCTTCAATTGCTGAGCCAGATCCTCTTCACTACTCTTCTTGCTCTTGACATCTTTATCCTTTTTGGGTTCGATAACAGCAGGTGGAACGTTATAGAGTACACGGTACTGACCACCTTCAATATTTGAAGTAAAGTTAAGCTTACCGACCAAAACATCTCCAGGTTTAGCTTCCTTTGCGGGCGCATCTTTTCCTTGAGGGGCAGCAATATAAAATACCTTGGGTAACTTTCTTTCGAATGAAACCTTGGAAAAGGTAGAGCTATTGGCACTGTATACATCGGATATCTTGTTATAGGTGTTGAAGTTTACGCTCTTCAAATCAACATCCAGTTCACAGATAGTCTCACGAAGTTTTTCGAGAACGCCGTCCTCTTCAGTAGAAAGTTGAAGCATGATGGTATAATCACCCTTTTGATCGATCTGGATTTTGTGGTCAAAGACATCCAGATAGTCAATTACCTTGTTATTAGCATCATAAACAATACCAAATACACCGGCCAAAAAGTGCTCGTAAAGCTGGTTCATTACAGTTGGGAAGCGAGCAATGATACTGGTGGAGGATTCAATCTTGAACTTGTAAGTAAGAGTCAAACCATACAGAACACGAGTACTAGGGAGTAAATCACGCTGAGCATCAAGGGGAGCAATGACGGCTTCGCTGGGACGAATGTATTTGCGAATCTTATTAAAGGATACATTCACATTGACCTTTTCTTCTCGACGGACAGGAGCAGAAACATCAAGACGGGTTACTTGAGGTTCAAGGTGAAGGACGCTCTCACCGTTAGCGAGGTTACCTGCAATTTGGACACCGTGGAAGTCCAAACTAAGGTCGATTTGATGCTTTCCAAGAGCAGACCAGAATTGGGCAAGACACACTTCGAGATTTAAACCACCTCTTACAGAGAAAGACTTTCTAATAACCTGATCATTGGATTCAGGATCACCAGAGGAACCATCGCCAAGCATAAATGTATATGCATGCTTATTCTTTTGATTCTTCTTGGGAACCAATTGTAAAAGATGGAGCATGAAACGCGCAGGAGAGGTTTCGATAGGTGCACGGGATCTCAATACAAGGTTACAGTATGTGGCACCTTCAGGAACATGGACAAAGTGACGCACAATTTCACCAGGACCATATTCAACAGTATCGAATTTTATGGTTCCTTGAGGAACAGGAGTAGGTTTAATAACAGATACAGGAACACGGAAAAGGGGACCGCGCTCAGGTGCATTAGTGTCATATCCTAAAACTTCACCATAATGGAATTTGCTCTCAGGGAGATGGGTGGGATCAACCTTGACTTGGAAAGCATTACCGCTAGAGTGAAGATAAAGATAATCTGGGGCAGAGATCCAAGATTGGGTAGTGACAAGTGCAACGCGTACATCATAATCAAATTTGGCTTGGTTGTACTTGGGGTCTTCAGGATCTTCTTCATTCATAAAGTTGGGTGAGATTTTAGTGGTACAAAACTGTACTTGACTGGTCTCATCCAATTCACGAAGATAAATGCCACGCTTTCGGCCATTGCGTAGAACAGTAGCCTACAAACTGTATTAGCCAAAAATCCCCAACATCTATATGAATCAACTTACTCTAAAGAGAAGATCCTGATACTTGGCTTCTTTGTTTGCATCGAGATATGACCATGCCTTATCAACCTGAATAAAACCAACACCAAGAGGATCATCAACTGAGGCACCTGTTTGAACGACAGCATTCTTCAATCTATATGGGGTGTAATCAATCTTTTCAGCCTTGAGGGCGGATACAAGTAAAGCAATACAACCACATGCATTTGGACTAGTGCAATAATTATAAACAAAAACAAATTAATAAAATAGAAATTCCACAATATAAACAAGACAATCAACTTACCTAGACATACTAGTACCATTCTTCAAATCCAACTTGTTCAAAACATAAACGGGGATACTAGTAATAGCACTACCAGGAGCATAAATATCCACACCACGATAACCATCAGTACTAGGACCACGAGAAGACCAAGTGAAGGGGCGTTCAGTGACTGTTTCCAAGAGTGCATACTCTGCCTGCATCTGAGAATGTTTGACATAGGCACCAACAGTGATAAAACTATCATCCATACCTGCAGGAGCACCAATAGAGCTGTAGCAAGGGCCATCATTACCGGCGCTAGTAACAAAGATACAGCCAGCCTTACCAATAGCCTCGTTAGCCATTAATTTAATAAAATGACCATCGGTAGGAAGTCCACTAGATTCGCCATAGGACATGTTGGCAAGATCAACCTTATTGTGTGCAAGATGAGCAGCTGCACGAGTCAAGCCGGCGCCAGTTTCCATTGAGCCAAGACGGGCATCACCAATGCGAAGTGAGACAAGTTGAGCACCAGGTGCGACCTACATGAATAAATTGATGCAGAAAAGTCCTGATTTAGTAAAACGAAAACAAAAGTTCTGCTTTTGAGCAGAATATATAATGTTACTTACACCATTCAATGCGGGTTCATCGGGGAAATTAGCGGCAGTGATACCTGCAACGTGGGTACCATGACTACCAGCCAATGTGACAATACTATGTGATTTTGTATTGATGTTAGTATATACAAATTATCTCAACATATTTGTTTTATGGATGGATCGTTATACCTAAGAATGTTACCATTATCGTATATGTTGACAGAGAAGTTTAACAAATCGGCCTTTCCGAATGTGTGGTACTGCAGCTCCTTTCTATAATCAGTCAAGCAAGGTTGTTCTTTTTTTAAGAAGAGAGAAAAAAAAAATTTTTTTTTAGAAGAATTTCCTAAAAACAGTAATAAATTCTAGATTTGTTTTACCAGCCAAATTGCCGTCCTCGTTAATATCAACCACAGCACGCCAATCCTTTCCATCATGAAAGACAACACAATCCAAAATAACACCTGGATCCTCGTATTTCTTATACATTTCCTTGAGTTCCTCAACGCGGGCCTCTAACTCGGTTTTTTCACGATCTTCCTGAAGACTCTTCTCCTTTTTGTTAAACTCGGCCAAATGTGCTTGGGCCTCAGTCAAAAGCTGGGCTTGCTTTTTATCAAAATTGGATCGACGCTCCTATTTATCATCGTTTAATGATGGATACGTATAACATATATATATATATATCTATTACCGCTTTGATTCTAGATTTCAAATCACTGGGGAACAACTCGTAGGCACGCTTAAGACCTACTCGGTACTCTCCATTGGGACAATTCCAATTTCCCAAAGTCAACTTGCGTCCACTTAAACCTTCAATCACTTGTTTACCGCCCTCACTGGTTACTTTTACAATCTTGGAAGTGTCGACATCACCTATACGTATTTTTTCTTTAGTAAATCATTTATCCTTTTCAATATATCTTGATTATTGTTACCTCCACCGGTACAATCAACAATATCAATGACCTTTGGTTTACCATCGGTTGTAACCTATTATAATTATCAGTAAAAGTATACAAACATCCAAGACTGTATTTACCTGCATACCGGCAGCTCCAGGATCAATACCTATCCAAATGAATAGCAAAACGAATGAATGAATGAATGAATAAACATACAACATTGAGTTACCTGTGTCCATAATCGCAATAACGGTGCCTCTACCGTCATAGTTGGGATACTTTTTGATGAAAGTCTCAGCCTGTGTATCCTGCTTAGGCATAAGCCCATTTACAGGATATTCTTGAATAGGTTTACTAACCATGTTAATATTGAATAGTAAAAGAAAAAGAAAAAGTGTATCGACTTGATGGGAAAACGCGAATGCGTCATGTATGCTTACGAATTTAAACGTCCGACATGTTACTGTTTTATCGATTTTCTTATTCAAACCCCCAAAATAAGGTTTGCTAAAAATAAGAACAATGTTATGAATTGTAAAGACATTGTCAAGTATTTTCTAATAAAGCACATGGCATAATATTCAAAACTAAATTTTACATCTATTTAAATTAATAAAACAAGTACACTTTATAGTAGAACTAAGTGTGAAAATGGCTTGAGTTGTGTTATTTTTTACAAAGTTGATTTTCATGACTTTTACAAATAAGGCTAAACGCACTTATCCAGGGGTTAGTTACAAAACGGAAAATTTAAGCTTGTAGTTTTGTCAATGGGGAACTGATAAAAAGTTATCGGTTTTTGGATTTTTAATGACAAAAAGTAGAAGAAGGCAATCAAAGTATTTAAAGCTCAGTTAATGCAACTTTTTTTTTGCATTTTGGCAACAGAACTTTCAAACGCTTGTATAAAAAGTGAATTTTAGTCTAAAATCTCCCGTTGCGTTAAGAAGATGCTTTTTTTCCTGTGATACAAGTTCTTTTATGGCACTTTTTGACTGTTTTGGCTTATTCAATTGGAATTGCAAAGTGATTTG
>VCJE01003100.1:579-16263 GCA_024140265.1 Backusella liffmaniae | reverse complement strand
AAAAAAAAAAAGGTCAAGGGATGGGGGAAAATACCTGAATCTATGTCATATAAGCCAATGAATGGTTATAAAATGGCATCGTCTATTGTATTAATGGAGTATCATAACAGGTGTCTACTGTTATTTGCACTTATAAAGCAATAACCAATATACACAAGATCAAGTAATTGCATCAGGCGTTGTATAGATATTCGCTTCATAAAGAAAAGGATAAAAGGAGAGATATTTTACTAATTTACCTTTATTTTTGGGATTACATTACAACTTGTATGTATATATCTCCTGCTGAATCCATCTTTGTAAAACTTGATTTGTTCTCTTGTACTTGAATGTTACTTCATACATATATTTATGTTACGTTATTGATTATCGCACTAAAGTTTTACTACGAATAACATTGCAAAGTAGCAAACCTATAACTCCGTTATATCTCTGCTTCCTAGATCTTGATTACAAAAACAGATTTAATTGGCATCTGTGCCAAACTGAAACATTTTATCAACGTCCCAAATACGGAGAATCTTGGTCTCGCCTCAGAAGGCTCATGATCTGTAGTCTTTGACTATGTCTTCAATTGTAATGAATAAACTCCAAGCAGCTTCTTCACATTTTTTCCCCCTCTTTTGAGATTAGCACATTCAATAACGTGCACAAATACTTTAGAATGAAGTACAACCTGTACAAGTGCTAGAAGTAATATAACGGATTTTTAGGCTATTTCGAAATGTTGAAACCATCATTTGTTGTCAAAAGAAAATTATTTCAAAACACTGTTCCTTTTAAATAAAAAGAAAGAGCGATTTTCCTAGTAGGGTTAGCTTTTGCTTACAGTGTGATCGATCTGAAAATAGTATGAAGCAGATGTATGTTGATTTATCTATAAATACCACAGTGATAAGGTAAATATACAACGGCTATATTTAACAAAGTAATACAATTATGAATGTAAGCGTGTCGTTTCTTTAACTCTATACCATGGCTATAACGATATTCTTGATGTTAGAGCTTATCGCCTCTAAAGTTCAGCTGAGTTCCATTACAGTTTATAGGTTAATGAACCATATTTGATTTTGTTAACTTAACATTATTTTGAAACTGGAGTGTCATATTAAACAATGTAAGTTCATTTAGTGGCTTCTTTTTTTTTTTAGCATGCATTCTATTGGAATTCCAAGTACTAAATATAGAAACATAATAGTGTAACTACGGATGCTTTAAACCAGAATACGATAACCAAACTTGATGCTTTTACCAAAGTCTGTATAGTTCAAGTCATACAATTAAGTATGATCAAGAACGTTTAATTACAATTTGCTACTATGGCTAACGCCATTTTGAGTTTTGCCCATTTTAAACAGTTTTTACCGGATTGTACTCCATTTGAACATATCACACTCAATTCAATCCCATAAATTTCCCATGTTGATCCTTCCGCGGACAATACAACGATCTATTTTTATTCTCTTTCGATATTTACTACAATTGTTGGATAGCAAGGTGGCTTGTTTTTAATGAGAAAGGCAAATCATATACCAGGTTCATTTTTCGAGTTTCATTTTGAATAACAGTATTTCCACAATAAGTTTGATTTCTAGTAAGCAATCATTTGCATTTCGTCGATTATGATTTTCCCGGAAGTGCCAAGGCACAACAAACCACGTTTATACAGCAAGTCATGTCAAAATACAAACATACAGATAGAAAAAAAGAAAATCGAAAATCGAAAATCGAAAACAAAAGGCATAAATGATGCGTACGGACCATTATGCTTATCTCGTTCCGCTCCCTCCCTTTCTCATCCTCCTTATCTCTACCTCTTTGTATTTTTGAAATTTAGAAATAAAAATATAGGTTGTTCGGAACTGAATAGATTGATCCAATAAATACAGATAGATAAAACGGAATAAAAAAGATCTCCCAATCATAAAATTATCAAATTGCGTTTCATCAGCTTCTGTATTTAATTTAACTCTCGTTACTTAATTTTTCTTTTTTATTTCATTCCTTTTTCTTCTTTCTTTCCACTTCCTTTTGTTTATTAGCTTGTGTTCAGATTCACTTCATTTATTAATTTTTTCTTTTTCTTTGTTTAATAAAATAAAAGTTAAAAAAAAATGGAAGAACAAATCTCGTCTTCTGACAATAATAATCGACAAAGCAAAAGATTGAAAGTTGGACGAGCATGCTATACCTGTCGAGCAAAAAAAATAAAGGTAGAATCTGATAAAATAATTGCCAGACAATTGTAAATCCCACTTACCATATTTGAACAAAAAATACATAAAAAAAGTGTGATGGGTTGAGACCGTGTATGCAGGTAAAATCATTTATTAATACTTATGGTCTTGCCGGGGGATTTTTACTAAATATAAACATCTTATAGTGTAAAGGTTAGGCTTGTACATGTTTTCTGTCATCAATTATTTTATAGTTTAAATCAATAAAATCAAAGTATCTCACATCATGATACATTAATATATGAAATGTAGCACGTCAAAGGCCCTGTTCATTTTATAAAGATGGTTCATTAGAAGACGATGATCGGCAGCAACAGCAATCATCATCACAACAAGGCCAAAAAACATCTGAACAAAATCATGGAACTAACGATGATGATACAGCATCCGCAAAAAGTGATAGTGGAGATTCAAATAAAAGCGAGAGCGATTCTAATTTCCTATTTGCAGAAACAGCTGGAGCAAAATTCAACAAAATAAAGCGGCGTGGCCCGTTGATGGAATCACGTAGCAGTAATTCCTTAGCATCACTTGGAGATAACTTGCGCCGAGTTTCATCATTGGAAAATAAAGAGATCATTGAAAAATTGAAAAGCGAAGACCAATCATTTGGAAGTTTCATCATCTGGCTCTCTGAGCCCTCATTACCTACTCGGTACTCCGGGTCTATTGAAATGCCCAGTAGAGAAATACAAATGCAGCTTATTAATGCATTTTTTGACTATCGACAAGAAACAGTTGGCATGCTTCCGCGATTTTATTTTTATCAGCAATTAAAAGAGAAAGGCTTATTCATTACACCATTACTATTAAACGCTATATATGCCCATTCGTCACGATTTGTTGATATTCCCGATTGCCCGTCATCAAACGTATTTTACCACAGAGCAAAGCGACTTCTCGACGATTTTTTAGATCTCCCACGTGTAAGCACCGTCGTCGCCCTTGGATTATTGGGTATGTACGAGCTGACATCCGATTTGTATAGACCAGGTTCACAACATTGTCGTGCCTGGATGTTTAGTGGTATGGCGTGCCGTATGTGTCTAGAATTGGGGTTATACGATGATTCAAGGGTTTGTAAATCGCTGTCACAAGTAGATATCGAGCTAAGACGGCGTATATTTTGGGCATGTTATGAACTCGATAAATTTCAAAGTGGTGGTTGGGAAAGACCGTGGATTATTTCAAGAAATTTTATAAAAACAAAGCAACCCTCTCCTTTGCCAGATGAGAGTGAGGCAGAAAAAGAGATTATAGATCATTGGCGTGCACGTATCCAATTTTTGTTTCTAGTTGAGGATGGTCTTCATGCTATGCTTTACAGTAGTCCTTCGCCTACAATTCAGCTCTCTGATAAAGCGATCAAACCAAATAACGAGCAGGCCATTTCCTCTCTGTCGTCGATGCATATGCGTTACCAACAGTGGCTGAGGTCTTTACCTGAAAACATGCAATGGACACCCACCACTAATATGTCAATCCAAGAGGTTCTCGAGCTTCCTGAGCCCCGACCCGTTGTACTCTATACCCATTTGTATTATAACACTGCTGTTATTGAGGTGCTTTTAAGACTACCAAGTAATGCGTATACCCAGTTCCACTGTCGAATCACTGCAGCTTCACTAACACAATTGGCAAGCTATGCAATGGATACGCCACAATTTGTTGTCAAATTTGATTTTGTAGCACACGCTCTACTTTGTGCTATCAAGGTTTATCTTCGACACCTAAATGATCCCGACATTCATCTAGCTCAGCAAACTTGGGAACTCTTTGATAGATCAGTCCGATGTCTTGGAAAAACACAATATTATGCTGCCATTCCAAACTGTACAAAATTTTTGCAGCAAGTGCAGACTACGTTTGGTATTGAGTTGAATCCATCAACAAGAACTGAATTCTCAGATAAACAGCAAGTAGAGCAGACATTCGCATCCGCTTTTGATAAATCAATTCATGACAATGCACTAATTCCTACCAGCCCTTACCGATTACAACAGCCTTTTCAACCTTTTGACCAGCCACGGTTACCACAGCATCAACTATCACTACAAACACAAACACAGCCACAGCCACAGCATTTCCAATTTTCACATTGGCGAGAGCCTAGTGACAGTAGTAGTAGGAGTCGAGCAGACAGTGACCATTGGCAGCAGCGTCCCTTTTCTTCTTCACCTGTTGTTTTACGATCTGCGCAAAATCCGCTATTAGGAAATTATGCCGACATGATGCGCATGCCCTTTCAAACACATCTCAATATGGTAGTAGCAAACCAAAACGATCTATATCCTATGCAGACTTCTCAAGCACCATCGTCATCTGATAATGAAAAACTGGACGAAGACACTACGTGGCATCATACGAATGGTAAATGCTATTTTATTTTATTTTTTTCAAAAAGTAATAAAAAATGCTCATGTATATTTTTATCATGTAGAAAATACATATACCAATAGAGGTTTAGGTGATTATCATTCACCAAGACAATACTATGAAGATTAAAAATTCAAATAAAGATCTACATCTTCATCTATATCGATCTCACTCTGTTAAAGCAATTTATTTGTGAGAAAAGAATAACAGTCTCTAATTTATAGGTACTTGAAAAAAGAGAGAAAATCAATTTTTATAGGAATGGCCTGTAAATCAGCTGAATGTATTGCTATTGTAGTCAGCATAAAGTTCGCTGGATGACAGAGCAAATAGAGCATCTTTGTACATAGAAATGAACACTTTTTCAATAAAATTGTATTTTAAAAATAAAGATACAGCTATCTGATGATGATTAAATTCCAGATAACAATGGAGACAAATGTATACGAAAAGAGAATAGATGAGATTTATCATCTTTAAAAACACACCACATCATTTTTGTTTATATTTTGGTAGAGTTTTCCATCCTTCTGTGTGTACATTTTTTTTTTTTTTTTGCTTTGGGCATTTTTTATCTTTGGGAACTCATTCTCTTTCAGAATAAAATGCGTTTTTCACATGCATAATTTTTCATTAACCGACATTGAATAGAGCTGTTCATGCCCAACAGTTTTTGGAAAAGGGTTTTATATACCAGTGGCAGATCTGTATTTACCACTTTACTAAGAGGTTTAATTTTAATCTGATATCAGAATACAATAAAATACATTTAGCACCAATGTTAAAGATATTATTTACTTGTTTTACAATATTTTGATTTTAAACCAAAAAAGCTAAACGTTTTCTTTTCTTTCATAGAAATGCCAATAAAAAACCAGCAATCTTGATGACAAGTGCCTGATTATTCTGACCAATCAATTATCTGTGATAGTTGATAATCTTCATTCTTGTACCACCCTATGACAAGGTTTATCAGTGAATAATAAAAAAGGCTCATCTTATAACCTATATATCATATCTCTGACCAAATAAAAATAGATGAAAAAGACATACAGATGACTCATCAAATCTTTTTTATTTTATATTCTATTCTATTCCAAACCATTTATGCTATAACTGACTATGAGCAATGTTAAATTATTAGGATACTATGAAGTACACTATCAGTGCATTTATTTTGTTTTACTATTACAGTCAGTACGGTGGAATATTACGGTTGCGAAAATTTCAAATGACGGTTACTAAAAAATCAATTGGCTGTTACTAAAAAAGTAATTGGTAGTTGCCTTTTGGCTGTATGTGTATATTTTGTATTATAAAATACTTAGAGCAACCACCAATTACTTTTTTAGTAACAGCCAATTGATTTTTTAGTAACCGTCATTTGAAATTTTCGCAACCGTAATATTCCACCGTACTGACTGTACTATAAACGACTATTGGAATTTCTAAAAGGAATTTTTTTTATGCAAAACTTGATTTGAAAAAATGAAGATTCCAAAAAACTCAATCAAATGGCTGCTAAGTAACTTAGGCTTGGAATATTACCCGCTATCCCAGATATCATGCTGTTTTTCCACATCCCGGAAAAATCTGGGTTTAGTAATAAGGCAATAAAGTAATATAGTGTATTATTAATAGTTGAAAGATGATCACAATTAAGGATATTTGTTGTCAGTATTGTCCAGTTATGATATTTATATCGATGTAATCACTCCACATAAGTAAAAAAACAAGTAAAATTTAATATTACACAAACAAAAGCCTATTACTATTTTATCAATATATCGAAACCAGAAATGGGAAGTTTAAAGATAACGAACTTTTACATTGTTTTTTATTTTTTGGTAAAACATTAGAAAGTAGAAAAATTTAAAAGAAAGCAGAGAAAAATGACGATGACAAAATAACTTCCTTCTGAATTAATGCGTATCAATATTCTACTTCACGATAGAAATTTTTTCCATTATCCTGTAAGAGTTGATTACGTGGTTTAACCCAATAGATAAAGCTTGATTTTATGTATTACAAGAAAAATTATATTTTATTTGTGAGCTTTTTGATCATCTAAAAAGTAATTTTGCAAAATGGAAAAAGACAGTATGTAATCAAAAATCAAAAAAAACATCATCACTTAGATTAGATCCTTTTCCTTCGAATTCATTGGAAGCCATCGTTATCTATTGCTTCGTTTCTTGTACCAAAATTAAACTCAGCAACGTTTACCATAAACGCCAAAGAATTCTGTCTCTGCCAATAATGTTTGTTTTTTCTTTTAAAGGTGTAGTATTTTTAAGAGGTATTTTTATATATATATATTTACTTTTATTTTAATGATCACATTGTATGAGGTAATTTTTCCATCTTTTTATTATAAAACAAAGAGAAATATAATCTATAAAAAAAAACCTGTAACAAGGTCCGTAAATGAGTCAGAGCATCAGATATTTAAACACCGGTTTATTTATCACAGCTTGCGTGCTTTTTATGTGCTTTCCTCTTGAAGCTGTGATTAGAGATTGCGCAATGATCATCTAAAAACGGTACCACATCTAATCTGAGATTGAAACGCATGACTCCACCCCTTCTGTCACTTTTAATTTAGCTTAGGGACAAGAAAAAAAAAAAAACAGGCATATATAAACACAGACTTCTTTTCCCATTTTTCATATTTTTTCCCTCTCCTTAATTTTTTCCCCACATTTATTATCTAATAACACAAAATGGTTAACGCCCAAGATCCCCCCGTCGCTGAAATCGAAGACAAGCGTACTCGCTCTGGTTCTTTCAGTCAACCCAAACCCAAGCAACTTCGTCCCTTTAATACTTGTGAGGTTAAAATTTTGTTGTTGGAAAATGTCAACGAGACTGCTGTCAGTGCATTTAAGAAACAAGGTTACCAGGTATATAAACGCATAGCATGGAACTCATGTGACTTTTCTGCCCTTTTGCATAAAAGTAATAACATCACATTTTTCTTCTATAGGTCGAAACTTATACAAAGGCTTTGGTTGGTGAAGAACTGATCGAAAAGATCCGTGATGCACATGTTATTGGTATTCGCTCAAAGACAAAACTTACAAAGCAAGTTCTTGCAGAGGCAAAGAATTTGTTGGCTATTGGCTGCTTCTGTATCGGTACTAACCAAGTTGATCTTCAGGCTGCTGCCAAGCAAGGTGTATGTACCTTATTTTTCTGTATGTGTGATTTGTTTATTTACTTGTCTTTCCATTTATATAGATTGCTGTCTTCAACTCTCCTTTCAGTAACTCTCGCTCTGTTGCCGAACTTGTTATTGGAGAAATTATTATGCTTGCCCGCCAGTTAGGTGACCGCAACACTGAGATGCATCAAGGAATTTGGAACAAGGTTTCTAAGAACTGTTACGAAATTCGCGGCAAGGTTTTGGGTATTGTTGGTTATGGTCATATTGGTGCTCAGTTGTCTGTGCTTGCTGAAGCTATGGGTATGACTGTATACTTTTACGATGTCCTCCAGATCATGCCTCTTGGTCAAGCCAAGCCTATGGAGAGCCTTGATGAATTACTTGCCATTTCGGACTACATCTCCTTGCATGTTCCTGAAACCGAAGAAACCAAGAATATGATTGGCGACCACGAATTTGCTCAAATGAAAAAGGGAGCTTACCTTTTAAATAACGCTCGTGGTACCGTTATCCAAATTCCCGCACTTACCAAGGCTCTCCAGTCTGGACATTTGGCAGGTGCCGCCGTCGATGTTTTCCCCAAAGAACCTGCTTCCAATGGTCCTAGCTTTGATTATTACCCTGAACTCTTGGCCTGTAAGAATCTTATTTTAACTCCTCATATTGGCGGTTCCACTGAAGAGGCTCAGCGTATGATTGGTATTGAAGTCTCTCAAGCTCTTACCAAGTATATCAACGATGGTACTTCTTTGGGTGCAGTTAACTTCCCTGAAATTGATTTGCGTGCAATCCGTGAAGATGATAAAAATATGGTGCGTGTACTTTATATTCATCAGAATATTCCTGGTGTGCTCAGGGTGAGTTATTTTTTTTTTCCTTTTCATTTCAATATTTTGTGGGGGCCAGCTTTCTATCTCGATTAGTTTTTTTCTTTTCATTTCTTTTCTTCGATTTTTTCATATGTATATGCACACATATATATATGTTACATCATCATCGGTAACAAGTCAAGCTAATATATACTTGTCTTTTAATAGGAAATCAATGCTATTTTGGCTGACTTTAACGTTGAAAAGCAATACTCAGATTCTAAAGGTGATATCGCCTATGTCATGGCGGATATTGCTAATGTGAGCGAAGAACACATCAAAAGTTTATACAACTCAATTGCCACTACTCGCGCAAATATTCAGACCCGTGTCCTTTATTAAACCTCCTCTTCAATTGTTTATTTTTTCTCATTCATCTTTTTGTAAGATATTATTTGCATTCAACACATATCCCCTTATTTTATCCATAAAACCCTAGTCCTTACCTTTAAAACAAGTAATTTCAACTATTTATCTTGTTTGGATAATATTATAATAAAATCATTTATTTTATAAAATACTTTTGCTTGACTAATCACATGCTGTCTGATTTTTCAGAGTTTATTCAAAAAATAGAGTGTGACAATCCGCAGAAAATGTACTTTTACCTTTCTCTTTCATAATACTTGCCGCTATGTTTGATTTTTTTTTTACAAGAAACAGCACAAAGCTCGAAGAAGTAAAAGTAAGTTTTTCTGTATTTATGCTTTTGATCAGGGCTAATTTTTTTTTAGATTGAGTTGACAAAAAGCTTAGGAAGAATGACCTGTTTAGTAAGTTGTGACAACAATTGAATAATAAGAGAAAGGCATCTCATTTGCTCTCTTAAACAAGGCGGAAGAAAACAAGATTCTTAAAAGAAACGCCGACCAAGCCAAGGATAAAAACAAAAAACTTGTAGAAGAAAGGACCAGGACTATTGCGAGCATGTTTGAACTTGTCGAGACTTGTCGCACGCTCATGGAAAGGGAGGTGGAAGTGGATGAATTGGTGGCGCGTCTTAATACTATGCATTCGAAATTAAATGCGGTTCAGGATGATTTGAAACTGGAAAAAGACAAGACTGCTCAGTTAAACAAAGAGATTGAATATCTTTGTATAACCAAGAAAATACTGGGAAATGTGGCCAGCAAGGGAGAAAATTCTGAAGGAGGTGAGGCAGATTCGGGAGGTAAGTTTTCTTTTCTTTAAGCTATGTATTAATATGATTTGCGACGATATGAGTGTGGTTAGAATTAAGGATGGTCGACTAGATGGTTCTTACACACTACATTACAGGTGTTAAATTCTTATCTTGCTCCCACATCAATTCAACAAAGGTGTCTATAAGAGCAGTTGTTGAAGCGGATAAAATGTATTCAGCAGAAGGTAACTATATATTTAGGATCTAGCTGTATAAGGATCTAACTGAAAATTACTCAGATGAAAGTGATCATGCCATAACTGATGCAGTCATGTCGATTATTAAATTGTTGGACCAAGAGAATCAAAGAGAGAAGCAAACGAAAATGAAAAAAAGACACAGTATGAAGAAGTAAGTTGACGAGGAACTTCCATTGACTTGATGATGCTATTTTTCAAATGGATATCTGCTATTATATGTATAATTCAATTCAATAAATGTATATGTTTTTATTTATAAGCATCACTGGCGAGGTGAATGAACAGTCATTTACAAATGGGCTTTTTTTTGCTTTATTTTTATATGTATGCATGGATTTTAAAAAAACACAATATGAGATGCAACAATGCGTTGTAATTCCTAAAATAATAATTATTGTTATTAGTACAATAAACATAAAGTACCAGAAATAAAAAAGTAAGCTTACATCGTCATCCAATGCCTGGTTTTCTACAACAGGTTGAGCAGTAACAGATGGCTTCTCACTACCCAATACTCGCTTTGCCAAAGATTCCTGGATCTGTTCTTCCTCTTGCTGTTCATTTGAGGTTTGAGGCGTTAAAGGGGGAGACATGGGTTTATTTTCATCGGATGAGGACAAGAGAGACATAGCAATTGCAGCGCTTGCTGTCTCTATATCTTCACTGCTTTCATTGGTTACCTCTGCCAATTGTTGTTCTGTGAATTCAACCGGTAAGGTGTTCTTTTTGTTGGCAGCAGCAGCAGCCTTGGCAGCCTGTCTAACAGCAAACGAGCTTTGAGGTCGGTTCCATGGATGAAACTCATAGCCGCCTTCTTCTTCCCATTTGGAGTTTTCTTTATCGGTTAAAAAGTCTACGCCATGTGCAACAAGTAAAAATAGATCGTCTAAATCATGCTGTTGTTCCGGTAGTCGCTTTTCTTCTTTTTTACTACTTGAACATGATGTGACGGCAGACGATGCGGACGTAGCTGTACTTGTAGAATTAGTAGATGTATTAGAAAGAGACGTCATCATCACATTACTATTATTTTGTTCCTGTTCTGCTGAAATCAGAGTCTTGTTATTACGTAAAGGATTCTTGGTGGGAGTGCTAGGCGGATGACTATTATTGGAAAGTACGCTGGGTGGCTTTGAATCTGATGCCTCTGTAGGTGTTTGACTGTTCATCCACATTGCATATTGTGATTGGATCTCATTTACATCTTCTTTTCTTGGTATTGTTGATACTTCATTTTTGCCTTCGTGAATGGATTCAATTTCCTGTTTTTCAGAATGTTCTACTTCTTCTTCAGAATCATCGTCCAAATCGACTTGCTGTGCCTGTTCTGAGAGTTCTTCTGTTGAAATAGAACTGGATGAAATAGAAGATACTGTTGATAGTCGTTTATTGGCTGCTGATACGGCGGCTGCGGCGGCAATGGCTGCGGCAGAAGGATCTGGTAAGGGTTTTGACTCTTTCTGTGGATTATTAGGATTTTGTTGTTGCTGGTCTATTCTAGAATCACTGGGTTGTGGCATTTGACGTGATTTCAAAGAACGGGGTGTTCCAGGAGTTTGCGGTAATGGTGTTGATGGAGCCGACACGAAATGGTGCATATCTGACGGTGAATCGGTTGTCGTTGCCGAGTTTGGCTGTATTGTATAGTTGACATTTGAACTATTGTTATCGTATGTATTTGTGTTCAATGGGGTCAGCTTCTTTTGTTTTGAACCCCAACCAACAAACCGCTTAAGCTGTTGTTTGAAACTTTCTTTACGCTTTTCACCAGATGTTGGAGAGGCTGAAGAAGGCTGTGCAGAATGAGAACGTGCCATGGTGGAAGATGGGGATGCAGATGGATGGTTATAGTAAGCAGTGCCGTCCAGAATATTAGATTCAGAAGTGATGGGTCGATCGTCTGTAGAGGATGAACCTGATATGGATGATGATTGTACAGATGAGCGACGGAAGCCTAGGATAGAAGGAGGAGAAAAAGCGTTTGGAGACCTACTGTTGATGCTGTTATTATTTGAGTTGGGAGTTGTATTAATCGGAGGAAAAAGAGAAGAAGAAGAGGAAGAAGAAGGCGACTGCTGATGTTGGTGATGTTGCTGCTGTAGAGGGCCACAATTACTACCGGAATTGTTTGTCATGGTGATGTTTGGGGTTCCACCCTGAGGTGATGCTACCCCTTGGTTCAGGGAGCTAGTTGAGGAAGCAGAAGCTTTCCGCTCACCTGAATTTAATAACATCATACCCATCTTTTTATCATATTCAGGCGAGCGCGGCATGGGGTCTGTTAATACATTGTTCATCATGGCACTTGGACGTCGTTGTTCAGTAGGACGGGGGCTATCCATCAAAATATCCAAAATACTGGGTCTACGATCCTCTGCTGTCAAGAGATTTGGAATAGTCAAATCTGTCGGGGCTTCATTATGACTGTTATAATGGTTATTATTTAATCCTACTCCTGATCCAATCCCTGATCCTCCTTCATCCCCTGCCTCTCGCTCTCCTTTTTGGGACGTTCTTTGTAAGTGTCTGGTACCTGCTCTTAATAAAACAAAGAGTAAATCACTCGTGATAGGTGCTGTCGCATTAGGGGTTTCCGATATTTGTTGGGAAAGCACGCTAGACATTGATTCATTTGGATCCAATTCAATTTCTATTACAGTGATAAATTAAAAATATAATAAAATTGATTAATATCATTGAATCAATTTAGACTCCCACTTGTCACTCTAACTTTTATCTCCTCACTCTTTTTTATTTTTTATTTTATTTTCCTTTTTAAGAGATATTTATAAATATATAGCTATATAGATGTATCATATGGTCATATATAGAGCATAAGATAGATCTTATATATAATAATAATAAGAAAATAAAAAAATTAAAAAATTTACCTTGATTGTTTCTTCTCATCAATAACATGTAACGAGTAATTTGTCTAGCTTGATTTTCTTTGGCACTAGGAAAGTTTTCTGCTTCGGCATCAGGCACATGGAATTTTTCCAAAGCGGTATTAATGACTGTGCCCACAAAAGAATCCAAGTGAATTGGGATAATTTTATCAATACGATCGATCTCTGAACGACTGGGTTGCTGATCTTTGCGTTGTTTTTTTAATCGAGCAGGCGTAGGGTTGTTGGTAAAAGCGTCGATTTGCTGTTGTTGAACTGGACTAGTAGCAATTGCAGTTTCATCTGGATAGAGCGATACTTTGATATACATTAGCCCTTCTCTTCCGTGTGCACGCTTAATACGTCGGTGTAAATAGAATCGAATCACAGAATCCTCGTCAAAAGATGTTTGCTCATAATTGCTAAAGCTACTAGAGCGCGGTCGACGGTTGCTGCTATTGACCGAAAGTGTTGACGAGAGTGATTGCTGCGAGATGCGCTTGATACGAGAAAGCGACGGCATAGGTGTTGTTAATGAGTCGGTCAATGTCTTGAAGATGGACTGAGGTTTATCTTGAGCAGATAATACGTAATCCTCTAGAAGCAAATGAATCCAAAGACAAAAGAAAAGGTTATGTATAAAGTCTAACTTAAACAAACATAGCTAGTATATTTACTAACAACTAAATAAAAATAGAATACCTCCATCTAACCCTTGAACAGCAATGTAATACTCAATGGTTGTATCTTGAGAAATATCAGAATCCTTTATTCCAAAACGATCAACGGCAGCATGAACAAGTTCGTCAGCAGTGGTGTTTTCATTTACAGATATTGTCTGAAATAAGGGGCCTTGACCAATATTGCCCGCAAATACTCTTAGCTCAGTGATACTACCATTTGTAGTAGAGGTAGCTAGCGCCGATATATTATTAGAAGAAGGAATGGTGTCTTGCTCGTTTCCAATAGTTGAATCTGTTGAATCTTCATTAAAGTTGCTATCAGCGACAACATCTTTTTCGTCAAAGAACGGTTGATTTTCTTCCTCTTCCTTTGTTGTTTCATGAGTGGCGGTGTTGTGAATCTGTTCCTGTATTTCCCAATTTTTTTCTTGCCATTCTTGTTGATTATTTATTTCATTCTCGCTTGAATTTTGCATTCCTTCCGTATATTCAAGTGTGTCTTGATCATCTTGGTCATGCTGATGATCTTCTTCATCGTTACCGTCATCAATGTCACTTTCAACCTCGTAATGAAAGATCTGAAGAGAGGAATCTTCTGCAATAGTGACTCTTTTTGGTGCTTGAAAAGATTGGTGATTAACGTATGAGGCGTCTTGAATAGAAGGAGAAGTTATTTCAACATTTCTATGTTTATTTAACCTTGCTAAACGCTCATATGGAGTCTAGAATAATTTAGGTATTACTTTTCTGTTTTCTTTCCCCTTTTTTTTCTTATTATACCTCGATATTTTCTGCCGGAATATAGCCGACTTCACGTGTTTTAAGAACCTCTACTAACCACCAATAGATGTTTGTGTCTTCCATTAATATCAAAGCATCACCTTTTCCAACAGAAGCCTGCCCTTCGACAGTTGCAACAAATGTGTGAAGTGCGTATACAAGATCAAAGTTGATATTTTCGTCGGGAATACTAGGTGAAGAGGACATGGAAGAAGAATCTTCAATCATCAATTCATCGTCTTCTACCGCTTCGTCATCATCATCAATCATATCATGTTCTGCGTGCCACATCATTTGTTCTTCTTCGTCGATTTCTTCCAACGGATAGTGTTGTATTGAGTACATTGATTAAATAACAGTAACTATTACTAAAGTATTAATATTTGTAGCAATATAGTGGTAATAACAGGAGTTTTTTTTTATAAAAATATCAGTATTAGCAATATTAAAATAATATTAGTAATATAAAAGGGAAAAATAAAATAAAAAGTAATAGAAGAGAAAAAGGATTATTTAGAAAACAATTGAGCTCGAGGCATGACAAGTAGCTTGATCTTTTAACCCTCATTTCCCATTCTCCTCCCATTAAAAAAATAGGAGGTTGACAGATTTGGGGTTGACACCTTTCACACAGTCCATAGACCGACCTTTTCTTTGTTTACTAGATCCCATATAGCACGCACACACAGATACATAATTTTTCACCCCTCCTTTTTTGACCTCCTTGATGCCTATCCTCCCCTTCCCCTTCCCCTTTTATCTGCCTCTCTCTTTTATACATCGAGCCCTCCCCATTTGACTATCATTGTTTCTCGTTACTGTTCGTAAGATTTTTGATTATTGAATAATTATTTTAAATATAAATGATAGAGCGCAATAATAATACGTTACCATGAAAAGTAGACTGATTTTTTTGGTTTTTAACAACATTTAACATATACAAGCATTATTGCTATCTACAACTAATAGAAAATATAATAAAATATAGTTAAGCAATAACAAAACAATTGGGCACCATTACTTTTCTTATATTGGTTCCTGCATGATGTGAAGTTCCTTTTTAAATATTTACTATTATCAGTTCATACACACCACTCCTTGTTTTCTCCTCTTGTAAAATATCGGCTTTACTAAGTATATTTATTTCTTTTATATATAATAAATGAGTAACAAAAAAGGAAACTAGAGAGAGAAGGCGAAAAGAAATACAACATCATTAAAGCGCGATTGATGAAGATGTCACTTTATTTTTAATTATCATATCCATAGAAATCAGATCATATTGTATCACCTCTGTCATAA
>VCJE01003099.1:5565-21767 GCA_024140265.1 Backusella liffmaniae | reverse complement strand
TTTTAAGAAAAAAAAAAAAAAAAAAAAGTTAAATGACTTTGATTACGGACCAGAAAAGAATGGAATGCTTCATTTTGTACAGTAGGTTAATAAAAGCAGATAAGTTTAATATAAACTTTTTAGCTAATTGTTTTATTTTTTTTATTATGTATACATGTACTATGTTCCTCATTTCAAGAAAGGCTTTACACGAGAATAAAGACAAGGGTCACATACTCTGGCCCATTCGCCAGTATCATCAGAAAGGAATAGAGGTAATCGGTTTGCACTATGCGATTGACAGAAAATATGTCCACAGCTAAAAGAATGTGATGAGTACAACCTGCCTTTAATCCCACATTTCCAGAAATTTTACCTTCTACAATGGTGTTTTCTATTGAAAAAATTAAACTTCACCTTGCAAGGATGAGCATCATTTGAAGAGAATTCACAAGTAGAAACTTGGGTATCCGGTACCCATTGCTTTTTACTTTTCATTCGAAACTGTTCAAGTCGTTTTTGACGAGTTAGTTCAAGTAAATAAGTATGATAGGCCAGTCCCTGCTTATGAAACTGTAGTAATCTCTAAAAGAGGGGGAAGAAGTTTATTATAAGGGGTATAAGTAAAATAAATAGAATTATATAAAAATACAAAAAGTAAATCCACACACACTACCAAGGACGCTCCAAAATATCATAACAATTAATTACCTTTGGAAGCAATCCCGGCTCTGTTGTGACACACAGCCCCGAGATGACAATGTTCTTTGGACGTCCTTCATCATCATAGTCTTTATCTCTGATTTCTCCTAAACCGATACCCATCCATTGGCTCAGGTTCCATTTTATCCGAGCCCATTGCGTCTCTTGTGTAGCCTCACCCCATAGGTGGTGAGATAAATCTGTACAGAGCTTATCATCCTTTTGCTTTGTGTGATGCACAATGGTATTTGAATAGGTGGTGATGGCTTCTGGAAGGTAGCCTTCCATCTCTAGTTGGTTTGTCAATACAAATGGAATATCGGATGGGTGACTGAATTGTATGGATGCCTCTTTTTGTATGGATTTTTCAATCTTCTCCATCTGATGATCGTAATCGGAGATGGGTGAGGCGCGAGGGGATGGGTGGTCAACCGGTGTTGTCGGCAAATCACCATCTGACGATGAGGTATTCTTGCTTAAACTTGGCTGACTTGTGGGATGATTATTACAAGATTCGCGGGTCATATAGTGAGGCGCATTATGAAAATCATCGGGATGCTTATAAATGTGTTATATCAGTCTAAACTTATAAATCATCCCCCCCCCTTTCCCGCTTTTTTTCAATCACTATAATAGGGTATACCTTTTCTAAAATTAAATCAGTGTTATCTTTTTGTTTACAATCAGGAGTGTTACTCTCTAGGGGAAGTGCATCATCTTCTTTAAATGACTTTAATATCTTTGGGAGCGGTTTTATTGAACGGGTTGGTTTGGGAACATGGTCCTCCTCATGACTGCTGGCGGTAGTAGAGGTGGTAAGACTATCAATTGAATCTCTTTTATATTGTATCCAGTCATTAGAAGCATTTACAATATGACTGTCACTATTATTAGGAGATAATCTACTGATTCTCTTCTTGTTTGTAGGGCACCATGAGTTTCTTCTTGAATCTTCTTCGTCTTTGGATGGTGCATGCTTTTTTGTGGTCACACTAGAATTTCTCTTCTTTTTACTCTTAGTGTCATGATTGTGATGATGATGGTGGTGACTATGGGGTTGTTCGTGGTCTTGAGGTCGTACCATCTTGGCAATACTTGATGCAGTTCCTCTTGTTATTGATTGGTGTCGACTCACTCGGCCACCAGAAGTCACTGATGATCGTCTGCGTACAGTTATAGAAGCGTCTGTACAGTTATGCTTTTCAACCATTTCTTTTTCTTAGGATAGAAGCAAAAAAGAAAAGAGATGGGATTTATATTTATATTTATGTATATATGTATTGTATTATATATATAAGAAGAATATAGAATAGTAATTTTATGAAATTGAAGAAAAAGAAGAAGAAAAAGGAGAGAGAGAGAGAGAGAGAGAGAGGGTAAGAGATTGGAATTGATTATAATAAAAGAAAAAGGGTAATTTACAACTAAATATATATATATATTTTAAAATACATCCGAGCGATTGGGAGTCAAGTAAAAAATATATATAAGCTTTTTGAGACTTCTCCTTAAGAAAGAAAAAAAAAAACTTGTGAGCTTTAGCCACACAGAGAGAAAACCCTTTTTTTTTTTTCCCTTTCATGCATCATCTTTAATGTATCATGACAATACCGTTTTTTGTGGTACACAACTTGAAACTGAATTTAAGGGTTTTCCCCTTGTGGTTTTCTTTTGGTTCCACTGCTCTATTTTGTAATATCATTTCATTCCGTTTCTTTATTAATTGTAATCAAATTGAGTTAGGAGATGAGGAATAGCAAAACAAGGAGAAGGTAGAAATGGTTAGTTTAGAGGGAAAACACATAGTGTTGTTCTATTTTCTTTGTGCATCAATTTTATGCATTAGAGTCTTACGGGTTTTATGCTTTATGATTTTTGGTATATAAAATAGATGTGACATAATTCTTTTGCAAATTGCTATAAATCATTTGCTGTGATCACTGGGACATCTCTATTGCGCTTTGAAATATATTTATCAAACTGATTTTTTGGACATACAGCCATTATTCTAAAATCATATGTGTATCATACATTTCCAATGCTCTTTAGAAACCAACTTTTATGTGAAGTATTTTTTATTATTTATAAATAGGCATATTATACTAATAATCAAAAAACGAAAAGCTTACAACTTTGTTTCATATAATATAACCCATGATTTCATTTTAGAAACAACTTCTTTGTCAAAACCTGGCAAAGCTATTCGTGCTACTAAATTGATAGATTATTGCCGAATTTGTTCTTTTAGTTGAAGCGATAAAATCGGAGAGATGGAGGCATATAAATGTATTGATTTTCTTGGTGCTGGAATGAATGTATCCTTCATTGCTTTTAGTACGGCCTGAGTTTCGAGTAGCAGCGATAGGCGATATATTTCATTGTTGATAATGTATCTCTGGACTTTTCCTTGATTATCAAGTCCAACAAATGACCTTTATACTTATTCGGCGATTTCACATTGTCGACTATATTTCGACTACTTTTGATTTTAGCAGCAACTCAATAAAATAGGCTATCGTTTTTATGCCTCCCTGTTGGAGGCCATATTTGATGATGAATTACCAATGGGTTTCACTTTTCTCTTTTGATGACTCAATTCAACTACATTACTGTAATACGATGAATGATAAAACAAACACAATACACATTTTATTTTCCTTTTAGCACATGCTTTTAGCTCAACATGTTCCGAAGCCTCAATTGTATTGTTGAAACTTTATTGTATTGTTGAAACCGCCCGTACACAACATTGTCTAAAAAAGGAAACCCACTCCCCATTTTTTTTTATTCACACACACACTCATTGATAAGCTTCTTCACTTTCTAATATTATTAGGGATGGGAAAGCGTAAAATAAGCTGCCTACCTTGTCGAATAAAAAAGGTGAAATGCGCTGGCGAGATACCCTGCGAGCGCTGCAGAAAAAAGAAAATCATGGGCTGTATCCTCCCACCGCCTGGCGCAGTGGGTCGGCCGCCCAAAAACGGTGTTGTCAAAAGAGCCCATGCTTCCGTCAATCTCGATCAGACATGTCGTGAGTTTATATTCGAGAATGGTGCAAAGACGGCCCTAATCAAGACGGCCCTAATCAAGACGCCACTCAAACCAACAACCATCTGGATTATGGAATATTTTTTTTCAAATTACTGCAACCGAATCACTCAACTACTAGCTCATTTCCGAAATCAATACTCGCTCAATCACGACCGACGAAAGGGACAGATTGTTCATGCGCATTCGATTCAAGACTTGATTCATCTCTTTTCGTTCCAGTCGTCTGGCTTGGTTGATCACTTTATACAAAAGGTATCCAAGATCCGAGCGATTTATTATACTGAGCCCAAAATCGTAGTGATTGGATTAGCGTTGGATGATACAAACTCCTTTTTTGATTTATTCAGTCCCATTTCAGTGGATCCATTAAAGTCGCTCCCCACCGAGCAAGGACTCGAGCTGATTGATTACTTTTTCTGTCTCAACCCACACTCCATCATTATAAACAAGACAATGCTGATTGAATCGTATTGGGCCGATACCGTCGATCCATTACTGCTCTCGATTATTTATGGCACAACCATTTATATTTCATCGATTTTGAAAAACGAGCCGCTTAAACGCTGGGGCGCTTGCAACAAGTCGGAACGAAATCTGTTTTTGGATTATGCACATACATTGCTTCAACAAGGTTCGAATTCATCTCCAAAAGTCACTCTGGGTCAATTTCAGGCGGTTGTGCTTTTGGCCACATTTGAATCCATCTTTGGTTATCCGAAAAAGGGCACGACGTTGTTGGGATATGCTTACATGATGGCGACCGACTTGGGCGTCTTTAGTG
Organism: Backusella liffmaniae; assembly: GCA_024140265.1. Classification (NCBI taxonomy): domain Eukaryota; kingdom Fungi; phylum Mucoromycota; class Mucoromycetes; order Mucorales; family Backusellaceae; genus Backusella; species Backusella liffmaniae. The sequence continues at coordinate 17,251 of VCJE01003099.1, read as the reverse complement.
GCGACGACCATCAGATTGTGAGTCAAAGTAAAATTGAAAGGGAGCTGTTGAGACTTACCTTTTGGTCGGCTTTCCAGAGTACAATAAGGGGCTGTATTGAATGTGAGTCTATTTGGTATGAATATACTACTCTTACTGATAACAACTATGAATAGTGGAAGAGGTGCCTCGTGAGCTATTAGCAAACCAATCATTATCGCTCCCACCCGTCAACCTTTACTCGTCCATTTCTCTCAGTTTTGACATGACGAGCGGACATACTCGTCTTTTAAAAGTCGATAACTACCTGGTTGAAACATTTTACATTACATCCGTCCTTGCACGGCTGACATGTCGGTTTTTACACATCCTGCCCTATTCAAGAAGCAACGAATCGTACAAAAAGCAAGGATATAAACCCACATTATCGCTAACCAGTGTTTCTCAGGACGATGAAATCAGCCCTTTGGGATTCAACTATCCTTGTAAAGACATACGCCTTGGTCTACACAATGTATTGGCCGATTTTAAGCAATTCATTGACACAACAAAAGAAACGTGGTCTCCACTCCAGGAATTCAACTTTGAACTTACTTACCACCTTTATTCGTTCGCCTTGCTATTTCTAAAAGATGAATACAGATCAGAGTCCTCGTTTCGGTCGTACACTGAGGGTGCACCCGACCCAGAATATAGAGAAAACAATTATAAAGCCAAAGTACAAACAGGTCTCGACATCTGCCGGTTGATTGTAGAAAAGTCGCTTGATTTTTTAGAAAAGACTAGCAACTATTACGACGACCCTACATTTGTACCAAAGCGACTGCTGATGAATAGTCTCGATATTTCAAGTCAATTATTCATTTACTCTATGAAAACCAACCCTAGTGATAGAACATCTCACTATCAGTTAAATCACATTCTGTCCATACTATGGCGAAACGATGTTTGGAGTGAATGGCCACCTGTTCGTGCAGCTGCAAGGACGATTGAAAGCTTTTTAAAAGCCAAAATACCCCAAGAGACCAGTCACTTGTTTGACTACTCATCAACCGCATCATCATCTCCTTCAAGTTCATTTTTGGATCTCTTCTTTTTTGATGGAATCTATTAATTGTTTTCTGTATATTATATAAAAAAAAAAGAGAAAAAACTACATTGAATTGCTTGCATATTCTTCTATATATATTATAAAAAATAAAAATAAATTATTCGTATGATTCATCTGACTTTGTTGTCCAATACATGACAATGTAACACAAAATCCCTGTTTATTGCTCCAATTATGTGAATAACAAGCTTGAGGTTGATGGTAGCGATGATGATGATGGTAATGGATGCCTTTGTTCATGTGTTATCTCTTATCATCAAATATGGAAACACTGAAACTTTTTTTTTATGGGAACACAAGTCCGAAGTGTTGCAAATGGAAAAAGGATGTTATCTCTTATTTTTAATATTTTCTTTTTCTTTCTTGTTCACATCACTAAAATGAATAAACGTAAAGTCAGTTGCTTGGAATGCCGTAGAAAAAAAACCAAATGCGATGGAGACTCACCTTGCGGACGTTGTATCAGCAAAGGCATAGCAGAGTGCATGTATTCAAAGTTAAGGGCACCAGGGCGGCCCTTTAAGAATACAACAATCACAAAACTCTCACTCTCCAGCAGCGCTGAAAAGTCATCATTTTGTAAAGAGTTTATTCTGGAAAATGTAGAGCCAAAAGCAGTCGAGTCGAAAAGACAAGACCATTCATTGACAAATGTTTTCAACAAGTCGTTTTCAACCGTATTCAAACATTATCAGTCTTCACTTGCTCTCAATAGCAAACTAAGGCAGCAGATCGCATCGATTCCAGATCGTGTCTATCTTACAGGTCTCACGCATATGTTTATGAACACAACATGCTTTATTTCAGGCATCATGATACGTAGATTATCCAACCTTCGGCTCAACTATTATATGGAAACTGGCTTTCTCACTTATGCACTCAACAAAGATCGTTCTTTTCAATTTTTTGAAACACCAGCCCCACATACTGTTGTCAGCAATCCGCTTCTCTCATTACCTCCTGATGAGGCACTAAGGCTTATCGATTGCTTCTTTGAACTCGATCCATATTCAGTCGTTTTAAATAAAACTGTCATTCTTCAGAAATATTGGTCAGACACGGCAGATCCGTTAATCATGTCGGTCATTTATGGAACTGCACTTTCAAAGCTCCCCTTGAAGGAAAACCAGCCACTAGAATTATGGTCTGCCTGGGATAGGAAAAACAGCAACCCGTTTTTGCAATATGCATATATTTTACTTTTAAATACCAACACACAGGTAACATCCAGCGTATATATTGCCACTTGCTTGCTAGCCCTATTTGAAGGCTGTTTTGGGTTCCCCAAGAGAGCATTGGCTCTCTTTTCTGTCATTATTACCATGGGTGCTCGTTTAGGGCTATCCAACAAGGCATATCTTGACAGTCTAGATCCGTTAGAAAGAGAGTCCATCATCATGTCGTTCTGGATCACTTATAAATCTTCGGTGACTGGATGCCTTGAACGTAAGTGTTGAATATACAAGATTTCATTATTATTATTATTTTAACTGGGAACATTTCGATATAGTGGAGCGGTCTGCAGCTTACCTGTACGGGAAAATCGATGTCCCTCTACCGCCAAGCAATTGTGAATATTCAGCGTCGTACCATTATGATAGACTTAACAACAACGTTGCATCACCGCACGAACGAAGTTATATGATTGAATCATTCTATATAGAATCCTTCATTTCAAATCTAAACCAAAAAATGCTCTTTTGCGCCATTAAAAGGGAGAAAAGTGACGACCAAGTGGGTCGTGAAATTGCAGATATACTGCACGAGTTCCGGCAAGAAGTGAACAATAGGAGGTCCACATGGACAGATTTACAAAAGTTTACCATCGATGGTATTATATTATGCTATAGCATCTGTTTGGCTTCTGTCAGAGGAAATTGTCACAACTTTATGCTACAGCGAAACGAACTACCATCACGATTTGATTTATCTCAATTGGATTCAGTTTACCTTGTAAACAAACTATTGCCTTTGGCCACACAATTGGTTGACAAAGTGATGGATTTCTTTAGTAAGCCGCAGATGTGTTATAGCGATTATGCGTATGCGCCCATGGCCATGATTATCACTCAATTGGACTGTGCCAGCCAGATCTTCATGTATTCGGCCATGCTGGACCCACACAACATGATTTTGCGTGATTATTTAGAGTTGATCGTCATGATTCTTTCCAATAGCCAGTATTGGAAAACATGGGATGCGGTAGATACGGTGAGAAAACCCATCTCAAAGTTCCTTCAAGAGCTTTACTCTTCACCATCTCAACAAGATGAAACTCCATCACCGCCTCTGTTTGATTTGACTTGGATACCAAACGATTTACTGTTGGATGTACCTTTTACTCCATTGTATTCTTTAACAGACAACCTTGAAGTAAATGCTCTTTTTGATGGCATAATATAATAATTTATTTCTATATACTTTTAAATTATTGTTGTTATTATAAATAAAGGTGGTGGTGGGAGGATAAGTGGAAAAGGGCATTTATACGCTTTCTCCTGTTTTGATCTTTTTATTGTTGTTTTCTTGTTCCACTTTTGTTTCGTTTTCTCTTTCACGTTTAGTGGACTCTGTTTCTTCAAGTCGCTTCTTTTTTTGTTCTTCTACTTGGTCATAGTAATCTGCCATATCAAATATCTCACTAATTTACACAATACCATGAGAAACCGTGTTCGTAATGACGATGGTGACTTACCAAAGTCGACGCAATGTTTTTGCTCTCTGCATTTCTCTATAAATGTCAGATTTTGTGTGTGTGGCATCATTTGTATTCATACACAAAATAACATATTTTGTATTTTGAAACATGTTTTCTACATCAACACACTATCAAAACATTATAAACACATGTACTCTCTCCATTTGTATTTCCCTTACCTTTCTTAAATAAGCACATACGCCTTCCTTGTAGGAAACCAAGCCTTCCTTTCTAAAGGCGGATGGGTTCTCCTGCGCCCCTCTTGCAATCATAACAGAATCTGCCGCTATTTCATAGCATAAATAATAGAATAAAATATCCCATCTTCCTCCACTTACTTGTTAATTTTTTGACTTTTTCAATATCACTCCATTGAAACACATCGCCATTGACAATGACTGGGATATCGACCAATGCCTTGACAGCCTTAATGACCTCCTCCAATCTTTCCCATAAAGCCTTTTCGGATGATCTCATATCTTTGGTACTATCATTTCCATTGGTAAAAAATGAGCTGCTATGCATCGAGAATCACCCCCCCCCATTTTTTTTTCTTTACCGACAGTGCACTGTGAGTGCCTTTATACCAGTGACCACAATACGTCTCACTAGCTTCAGTGTATCCTCTTGATTAGGTAATAGTCTGATTTTACAAGTGACAGGCATTCCAGCATGTTGTACCAAATTTTCCAAAATCTTGACAAGATTATCGGGATTGCTCAATAAAGCGGCACCCATACCACCTTGAACCGAGAATTTCTTTGGACATCCACAATTTAAATCAACAGCTGACACATCGTCCTTTCTAACACATCTTGGTATCATTTCCCTTTTTTTATATATAGACCATTTCACTTACAAAGTCAAGGCTGCTTGTAATGCAAGATCGGCGTCTGCTGTGCCCAACTGAAGTATCACTCTACCCTTTTCATCGTCGTTTGTACTGAATGTATGCTTTCCATTCTTTAAATATTCAATGGTACCGGTTGCATCTATCGTCTATTTTAGAAACAAAACCGAATCATATATATATCAAACTTACGGTTGATTTGACGAACCGATCCAATGATTCTCTTATCTACCAATTCTTCTGTCCATACCAAATCTAATGTGATTTTGTTAGTATCGAAACATAGCCAAGTTGTTGGACACTCACCTGCTCCGTAGTCAAGAGCAAGTAAACGCATAGGAAGTGTTCCTATACGAACCTATTCTTCTTGTTAATACGTTTTCTTGTCTCCATTCGCTTGTTTTGAATGCTTTACCATGGGTGCAAGTACAATCTTGTTTGAATAGTCAATGTCGGGATGACTAGCTGTCATTTTGATCTTTTTATTTGAAAAGAAGGGAACAGGAAAAAAAAAAAAAATAGAAAAATAGCCATTTTTATATATTTTTTGTGACTGTTACGGTATCTCTGGTTTGTGCCTGAGTTCATCGGCAAAGCTCAAGATGAGTCTGCTCAACAACTCTATAAACGGGCCTGATTCAATCAACTTGATCCAAATTAATATAAACCCTTTTTTTGGTCCAATGTCGCTGGTCTAGACCCCTGATATATAAGAAATACCATTGCAAATTTAGTTTTTGCATTCCTTTGCTTTTTTAAATCTTAGAGTTGCAAAGTGGTTTGAATTTTATGTGCTTTTTAATAAAACAAGACAATACCCAAGTAATTTTCATATAAAGTGGGATTCAGACAAAAAAGCAATGCTAGTTCAGTTGGCCGGCGAAGGCTAAAGAAGACGAAATAAATCAGCTCTCCAGAAAACCTTGGGCAAGAATCCTAGTATGTCTCCTCTAGTTACTGACAAGGCTTATCATATAGGGTAATTCTTTGATTTTCACATTTATAGACATGATTCAAAAGATTGACAGCTTCTTAGTCAAAATCAATGATCAAGATTTCGATACATTTCATAATCATTGCATTTGAAAAAAGGGGGTCTATTTAAACATATCTATGGACATGTCATTATCAAAAAGCTTACAATCCATCATCAAGATAACAAGTTGGAACCAGAACAGGGGCCATCATCGCCAAGAATGCCATTATCACTGCTTATATCACCACCTTTCTCAACAACAAAGTAAAACCAAGGTCATAAGGAAAAGAGTTTACACTCGGGAGCAAAAAGATAGACGCGCTGTCGCTCAAAGAGCACGCTGCCAAAAAAAAGAAGAATAAAAGTTAAATGAATCCAAGAGGGCTTTGTAGTTGTTCCCGCCTTGGCATTTTAATATAAAGTTGATTTTATCATGTTGATCGACCAGAAGTGTTTCTCACGCTCCCTCATTAGTTGCTACTTTGTAGTGACCTCATTCTGACAACAACTTTTTTTTTTTTTTTTCTTGCAGTTACGCACAATTACTTCCGGCCCGAACTATTTGCCTAAAACTGGTTCATTCTGCTTTTTTTTCTTCTTTATTTTTCCTATCGCTATAAAAGAGTGCGTAAGAAACAAGTTCTTTTTTCTTTTCTTTTTTTCCATTTTATTATGCAGCGCCTAGTGGTGAAATTCCTGCCATTGAGCGGTCCATGTCGATCTGGACTATTAACAAAGGTGTGCCAGACATCACTTCGAACAACAAGTCTCCCAATCATATTTCGGATTAAAAGCAAGCCTTTGACCAGGACACTACTGCTTTCCTCAAGTTTACCCTTGAGCAGTGTGAAAGCACAACATCAACTTGAACACAATGCCACACCGTCAGAAATAGAAGCTGCAAGCGAACAGCAGTCTGAATTCATACTTGTCCGACTTTTCGACCGACTCGTCAAGTTTCTCGACGACTGGCTTTTCGAGCCTGCGTTGACGGTGCGACGCTTTGCGCACATATTAATATTGTTCATACCCGTGGCGTTGGCGGTACCTGCAGTGTTGTTTGGGCAGCAACTGAATGGTGAGGAGAAGGCCGGCACTTTGTGGTGGTATGATTTTTTGGCGAAACAGATGGAGAGGGCTGGCCCTACCTTTATCAAGGTAACGTTATTCTATAAAAGAAAGAGAGAGAAAAGAGTTTTAAAATAGATATAGTTGGCACAATGGGTAGCCTCTCGTACAGATCTCTTCCCAACTGCACTGTGCACAAGACTCTCCAAACTACATTCTCAAGTCGATCCACACCCTTTTTCCTACACCAAAAAAGTGATTGAAGAAGCATTCGGAAGACCCCTTGAAGAAGTGTTTAGTGAATTGGATCCTGAGCCGTTAGGTGTTGGTGCCATTGCCCAAGTCTATCGAGCTCGTATTCGACCGCAGCTCCTTTTGGGGCACCCACTTGAGCCCTTTTTGTTATTGGATGATAGCACAGTAACATCTGATTGTGTCCAAATACAAAACTTGGATCATGAGCCCGTTCGATTAAAGACTGCAGTCGCCATCAAAGTACTTCATCCAAAAGCAAGACAGATTGTTTTACGGGACTTGGCCATCATGGATTTCTGTGCAAAGATATTTACATTGATCCCAACAATGCATTGGTTATCGCTACCAGACGAGGTGCGTGTGTTTGGTGAAATGATGAGAGAACAGTTGGATTTAAGAGGAGAGGCCAATAACTTGTTGCGCTTCGATGAGTACTTTAAAGACAGTATGGAAATCAAGATTCCTAAGCCATTGGTGGAGTTTACAACAAAGGATAGCTTGCTGGAGGAGCATATAAAGGCGGTGCCATTAGGTGTCTTTTTGAAACATGCGGTTTATGTGAGAAGTAAAGGTGAAGAAGGTGTATTTGATCATAAATTGGCGGATCTTGGTGAGTGATATAATGCATGCATGTAGAAAACAGTAAAGTGCTAATATATTATAATGGATAGGTTTGAATGCTTTTCTGGTATGCATATATGAATAATATTTAGGAGAACCAAAAATAATAATGAAAAAAGGCTATATATATAAATATATGGAATAGCACATGCTGATATTTTACAACTTTGTTCATGCCGACTTACACCCCGGAAACATCCTGGTTGAATTTTACAAACCAGCAGCACATCATCCACTACGCATAGCATGGTCGAAGCTACTAGGACGAGAAGTGAAGGACGACGGTGAAATGGCAGTGAATCGCGTATTGGCAACAAAAGATGACCCCGAAAAACTTCAAAACGAATTAATTCAGCTTGACAAGGAGGGCTATTCTCCGCGACTTGTGTTTATTGATATGGGACTTGTCAATGAATTAGACGACGAAAATAGGCGCAACTTTTTGGACTTGTTCCAGGCAATTGCGCAATTTGATGGATATAAAGCAGGCGAATTGATGGTGGAACGATGTAAATCACCAGAATTGGTTGTACAACCTGATGTCTTTGCATTAAGAATGCAGAATTTGATTATTGGGTTAAAGCAAAGTACGTTCCACCTCGGTGCAGTCAAGATTGGTAATTTGCTGCACGAGACAATGAATATGGTAAGATCGCACCACGTAAAATTGGAAGGCGATTTCGTCAATGTTGTTGTCAGCATCATGCTGCTGGAGGGTATTGGCCGACAGCTTAACCCGGATTTGGATTTATTCAAAAATGCATTGCCTGTATTACGTGATTATAGTATAAAGGAAGGTGGAAAGGCGGCCATGGAGATGAAGGCTCCTCAACTATCAAACGGTCACTGGTTTAAAGTTTGGATCTTTTTAGAGCTTCGAAATTACCTTGGACGAAACACAAGAGATGAAGAATGGCTTCAGCTTTGGTAAGTGCATATATTAAGTTGTTCAATTTATAAGCAAGAAATACAAATAAAATAACACCATCTTAGTGATATTCTATGTCCAAACATTTAATGACACTTAATTATTTTGTATAATATCATACTCCTTATTGCTTTGCTTTCCTTTACATATATATAAACATGTGTGCCTGTATTTCTGTTGAAAACGGTCTTTTCAGCCTCAGCTTATTTTTCCATTGGACGAAATAAAAGAGTGGCCTTTATATGAAACTAAGTGTATGCTTATGAAATAACTTTATTTGATATAAAGTATTTTTTTTATTATTAAACAGAAAGAGAGTTAATGATAGATATGAGAGCAAAGGACAAGTTCAAATGAGCTACTCTGTATGACATGGAATATACAATTGGTATAAAAAGTGTTTTTTTTTTAGATATAAAATCAGTCATCTGATGTCCATCCCCAAGACAAAACAAAGCTTGATGAAAATAAGGCCACAGATACTTTAAATATAAGACTATAGTCCTTCAAAGTACAATCACTGCGCAGAAAATAACCTGCTAATAAAACACCTAGTGCAGGACCTATACTACTATAGTTGGCCGATAATCTGGCTTGCTGTTGAATATGATGATGGTAATTATAAGAAACATCATTCACGTCATATGAACCACTAAGCCACATCAATTGAAAGGCGGTAGCTATATAATTGATTAATATAAAATCCTTATTGTACAATTCCAAAAAAAAAGAAAAAAATACCTTGAAATATCACAAGTAGGATCAAAACAAGCTGTGTCACGATAGAATTAGGTTGCAAGATGGGATACAACATGGCACAAAGAATCAAGATAATGTGTGCACATGTTGTGACCACAGTCAAATTTAAACGTTGAATATACCACTAAATCAAATGGAGAGGGAAAATCAGTACATCTTTCTGTGCAACATTCCCAGACACACCCCCAATTTCTTTTTACCTTTTCAATCACCTTTAAAACAACCATATCACCCAGTATTTGCATGATGATGTATACTGATAGGATGGGAATTGAAATGCCAAGCATAATGTAGAAATAGGCAATCAAGAATGTATTGACAAACCCATAAGCGATACCCAACAATAAGAGTGTAAGCGTCAGGGTCTGCGATTTCCACTTGTTACGTTTTGTCACTGTATAGTAATCCACATCATCTTCTTTGGGTGTCCAAAGCGCAATCAAAGGATCGGTCGATGCCGGTAGAGGGAGTGCAGCAAGGGCACTCGAATTGACACACACATTGGATGATTCTAGATCAGCGTGCCGAGAATAATGATGTAATCTGGTACTGGGTGTGCTATAATAGGAAGGGGTACTATCATAACTTGTTACTCGTCCAATCGATTCTGTCGTAAACACTCTGTCCAACTGACTAGCATCTTCTTCTTCAGAGATATGCGAAAGCTGTTCACCAAAGATGCTGTAAGGTTTATAGGTGAGATGGAATTTTGTCTGATCGGCGGTTAAATAAAGTGCATTTTTTAATAGCAAAGGCGCCTGTTCTTCACTGATATTGAGATCTTGCGAATTGGCAGGTTCGACTACAGTAAATACAATGGCGATGAAGAGGGTCATGAGCGTACCTACCATCCAAACCACAACAAGGATGGCGTTCAGATATTTTTCATCCGTCACACTGACAAGCCAGCCTATGAATGCAACTGATAACATAATGATGGATTTACTCCAGCGGATATATGACCCTTTTTAAGATAATGCACGTCAGATCACTTTTATGGATTCACCTCCTTGCATTTTTATTTTTATTTTTTCTCACCATAAAACAGAACCCGATAATCTCCCAGTATCTTGATGATGGCACTATCAATGAGAATACCAAGGGATTGATAAAATAGGCCATTGATAATGCAGCAGCAAACAAGAATGAACCAAGACCAAGCATCCGTAGGGTGATGCATCGATAGGAGAGGGATGAATGAAAAAGAGGAAAGTGTGGTTAATCCAGCAATCGCTACCCCATACATTTGGGGCCGACTGTCCACAAAGGTTGCCCAACATCCAGAGAAGAGACGAAGAAAAAAAGTGATTGCAGTCAATCCAGCTGCCGGGAGAATAGATATTTTGAGTTGTAGTACGAGATACAGTGGGATATATATCTCGACTGCATATGTTATTGCGTGGGCCGTTACAAGTAACTTTGGCCAATAAAGCATGTTTTTGAGTGTATAAGTTGAGGAGAGAGGAAGAGAGAGAATATAAAATAAAATAAATATATATATAATATAATATAGCATCACGTTATAGTGACGTTTATTGTGTATAGAATTCTGTGTTCGAAATATAAAGAAAGAGAGCGAGTATCACGGTCCAAAACGAGATGGCCAAAGCATTTTTTAGATAAAACGCAGATAGGCATTTTTATTCTTGATTTGATAAAGACAAGTACCCCCTTAAATCATATGAGAAGAAAAAAAAATGATATCACCTCTTTTGTTCAATTGAAACAAGTTGACAGTTGGTTCTTGCTACTCCCATTCCCACAATTCCAACAGGTTCTAGTCTCACACATGTGTTTACTTTTTCTTTTTTTTGAGAAGGAATATTTCTGTTTATATAAAAGTGATGAGCAATTTTCTTGTATGCAAGATGGATCTGCTAAGTCGTTTTTGGGTATATTCTTCAGTTACCCGAAAAGGGTTAAGTAAAAGGAGACAAGTGTCATTTTACTTTTTGAGTATAGAGTTATTATATTGCTCAATATTGTTTATAAAGTACCAAAATCTACAACTAAACTCATATGAATTATTAAGATCCGTTATGAATGACTACTATTTTATAATACTAAAACAAGTCATATCTCCAGATCAGAACGGTGCTTGCTAAAAAAACAAAATAGGTCATAACACCTTATCAAGCTATCGCGTTTTCCTCCGAATACTTCTTGTCAGTTCATCCTATTGCCTTTTGAAATAAGATCGTTTTCTTCTCTTTTATAAATTCCATTTCCATCTGAACAAAAAATAAAAATAAAACCAAAATGCCTTGTTTTTCAAACGATTATTTAATATATATATATACAGTTTTCTATGTTTTGTCAGGTCTAGCAACTACAGTTTCGAGCTTATCACCAAGCTTAACAAATGTATGGCGTAATACACGAGTATCGACGGAAAGTTTCTTTCCAAGTTCCTGGGCAATCAAAGGATTGGCATCAAAATG
>VCJE01003098.1:4439-16753 GCA_024140265.1 Backusella liffmaniae | reverse complement strand
TTTTTTTTTTTATATTATATTTGGAAGTATTTATTAAAAAAGTACGTAAATACACCTATCTAACATTAAAAAAGAGGCTCATCGTATCAGAACATGTAAAACAGTGCTTTATACAGAAAAAGTAAACTCTTGATCTTTTCCGAAAACTCGGATTCGTTTAAATAAGGCCGAATAGAAATTAGGCACCGTAAAGAAAAGTAACACAATCCCTCATAGCAAAAGACAATCTTGCTTTTTCAATAAAAATGATAATTTCAACTTGCTCTAAATGATTCCAAAATGTGACACAAAGCATCGTTGAAAATACCATACTTCTCTTTTTGAAGGCCAAAAAGGAGACACAGTAATATTTGACATTTCTATTTTAGATGCACCTAGAACAGGTGCAAGTCGTCAAATCCATAAAAGCACAAATCATAAATAAAAACAAAAACAAAAGGTTCGTTCAAGAGCAATCACGTTTTTATTGCTGCCACTATCATCCTTTATGGACCTTTTATTCTTGTTTTATTAGAATATACGATCTAAGCTAATCATATTGTATATATAAATTGATCAATGTAAATATAAAATATGCATATGCAAAAACCACTCATCAATAAAAGGCCAGGTGGCGAGTAAAAAAAAAAAGGATAAACTAGTTGAGTAGGAGTTTTGTAAATAATAATAAAGGGGGATCCCTTCTAATGTATAATAGAGCTTGATGAACCCCTCTTTTTACACTCCACTGCACACAAATAACAGACGATATGTTGTGTAATCGCCATTCAAATAAAAAAAATAGTGATAACCTGAAGAGTCAAGCTCATGAAACTGAGAATTAAGCATAATAGTAAAACAATGAAATCTACTTTCATGTGATCCATCAACAAGGTGTATTTTCTTACACTTGAAACTTGGGTGCTTTTGGAACAAATTTTTCAGGTGATGGGAGGCGGGGTTTTTGAAAAAAGTGCTTTTTGTTTGGGTCAAAATGGACCAAGTCGGCAGGAAAGCAATATAAGCGTTTCATGTTTACTCTTTCGCTCTTCTGATATTCCCAATTTATCGAATAAAACGTTACCACATTTAGTGCAACTAAATAAACAAGCTCCTTTCTTGTAGAAGCATTCTTAAGTGTCTAAATGAACCTTACCAACAACTCTATTAAATGTCATTGAAAAGAAGCCTATTTGAAAATTAAAGTGAATTGATATAGGTTGATATGTTTTCTTTTACTCCTAATGTAGGATTCCAAATTAGTACACAAGGCGATGGGATTTTCCCTTTGTCATAATGTATCATAATTGTTTATCACTGCTTCATCAGCAGAAGATTTTATAATACCAAAGTGTAAGGCGCCTGAATTCAGGATATTAATCCTTTCTGGCCATATGAATATTATTCTTTGTTGCAATGGCTTTCACTTCGGCACTTTGGAACCCTTCACTTCGGGATTTTAGTTTTTGTCCCTTTGCACTTTTCCACTATGCAGTTTTGCACTATGCGCTTTTGCATTAAAAAATAAACTATCTTTTCGTATTGATTATAAGTAATTAACATTTTGGCATCAAAACTATAACAGAATCTCTTTATTTTAATATCATGCGCCTTGCTAATACCCTAAAATTGACCTCCCTTAATCCAATTTTTTTCTCGATTTCTAGAAAAAAACAGTATTCTGTCAATTTTTTAAGTCCAGTGAACATTATTTGTAATAACCTGCCAAAAAGAATAGCAGCAAAGAAGAATACTTTTTTCTCGCATTTGAATATTCAACACCTAATACAATGTGCTATCTGACCCTCTCTAATGGATTAAGATATACATTACTCATTACTAATTTATAACGAACGGATAGTCATCAATAAACAACGTTTTAGAAATAATATTTTAATGCAACCATGCTGATGATATTTGAAAATCTGCCACTGCAAGTAATCAATTATTCAATCCATAGTATAATCGTACTCATTATATCCGCTCCCAGCACATACTCTTTATTCAACATAATATCTTATATGTATAAAGTCATGGTTTTCTGATCCACCAATCATGACGAGTCTTTGATACCATCCATATTTAATAAGCAACCCCCATTCAAATATCTCTAGCAAACAAAAAAGGAGCACATCCTTCAAATCCCTCAAAGGTTACAAGATTCATTTATACAAAAAAAAATCCATCCACCTGTTCTTTTCTTTATTATATGTACACACATTGTATTGTCCCTTCCTTTTCCTTTATTATTCATCGTCGTCGTCGTCTAAATCGCCTTCCAATGCACTTTCTCTTGGCTCCAATTCATCATTCTGTTCCAATATATAACGCGACTGTAAGCGAGGCAAAATGATATCGCATACACGATGTTCACCCAAGAGATCATCAATAAAGGAATCCATATGAGTTAATGAAAAACCATCTACAGTGATAACCGATGAGCATATAGATTATTCGACATTTGCTTTTTCATTATTACCTCCTCCTCTCATTCTCAATTTGCGGTAATCATTTAATAAAGGCTCTAAATATTGATAGATTTCTTTTGCTTTGCCAACTAGACGTAAATAAAAGGCTCCCAAAGCACGTAAATACCTAATAAAACAAACGATAAAGAAATTAGAATAAATTCAAATAGCAACATACTATCCAACTTGCTTGAAATCTTCCTGTCTAATCAATTCAATCACAATGTCCTTCTCAGGTTGAAGTTGTAGCATCTTTAGTACTAAACATAGAAACTCGGTAGGTTGCTGCGTGCCATACAGTCCACCAATATATTCAATCTCGACTGCACGATCCATCAAGGTAGCAGCTGGGAAAACAGCAAGAGGTTATTATGAGGGCATTAAAAGTGGAACTAGTCTTGTATTTTACCTGATAAACCATAACACTTTTCTTTCCAATAAAGGGAATCTTGTATACGCTCTCTAGTGATCTTTTCAACAAGATGAAGTGGATGTCTGCCGTGGATCGATTGGCCAGAATGAACATTAACATTAAGATTTTCTGAGTACAAGAATGTTGGTTAGTGAAAGTATCCTAGATTGATCATTTTTAACATATTTCATAAAACAGTACCCATTATCTCAATCAAGATCTAATATATATATAAGTGAGTGCTTATTATTGAGCCAAGAAAAAGCCAGAAAAAAACTAGCTTGGTCACAAAATACATGCTTAAAATAAAATTGAGTCACATTTTGGGTATGATCCACAACTCTACCAAATTGATTGCCCAATATTGGAAACTGAGAGATCGGCAAATGTGATTTTTTAATTTGTGGATAAGTGTTTTATTTTTATTTGGTAGAGAATAAATACGTATAGTATAATCTCAAGTACTAAGCATATATTAAGAGAGGATGCAGGGTGTCGCATTGTGGTTCCACTCTCAATTTACCGAATGTTTGAAAAGTACGACTATGTTTTCGAAAAACATTAACCCAGTTTTTGACCAATATTTGGCCAATATTTGACCAAAACACTGCTAAAAGCCTAAAACTACGCTTTTGCGTGTAATAAATAGTAAGCAAGAACACTTACGGGAGCATGGTTGCAGTTCCTCCGATAAATCGAAATAATTGATGGTTTATACAAGTAGATGATGAAATATCAAACTGTACAATACTGATATTTATATACGAGAGAAATTTGTATTCAATGCCTCCAAATATATATACCAACTTTTTATCTGGAGTCATAACTGCTTGGTGGTAAATTCTTTGGATTGGATTTCCTTGTAGCATTTTATAAGCTTTATTTGTAGACATGGTGTTTTCTACCAGATTAAAATGGTGAACTCCCATATTATTATTACAAGAACCATTTGCAGCAGTTGTATTGTCATGTCCGGTCAAGGTAAGTACCGAGTCATCCTTCATGACAAAACTGAAGCATAATAAGAATTTGAAATCCTGATCCTTTGCTTGATTAGTTTCGGCATAGAGATTTCTGTTCTTGTCAATCCCAAATTTAGATATATTGCGATAATGACTTCCGTAACTGTAGATACTTCTTCCAATCCAGAATACAGTGGTACTAGGCCCAATGTGCAAGTCAGATACATCTTCTGGGGGCCTCTAATAGCCACGTGAAAAAGGGGCGAGGTTTAATGGAATAAATAAATGAAGTAGGTTCATTTTACATATATTGATCTTATTGGTTCGTTTTGTATAATGACTATAGACCATCTCCTTTGGTTGCTTTGTTTAGTGGGGGGAAAGACGGAACTATATATGAGAGAGATAGAGAGATAGAGAGATAAAGAGAAAGAGAGGCTAGAATGAAAACAGCTTTATGTCAGAGGAATTTCCTTTTACGATAAGTGACGCCATGCAGTAAAAAGCAACCATTATACCAATGTCATCTTTATATACTCAAAAAATATTATTACTCGCAAATAAAGACTCAGCATCTGCAGATTTTACAAGGTCAAACAAGTTAGGACCAACTAGCATTATCGAACGTTTTCTATCCAAAAGCGGGACTTCTAAAAGATCTACAGTTTCATACAAGTTCACCATTTTTTTTATAAAAAACATTCCAGTTTTTGAAGCAATTACTTATTCCTTATATAATGGTGTGGGTATACATTTTGAATCCAAGAAATACGTACGCTTTTAGCACAAAAAGATACCAACAGCAGTTATCAACTTTTGGTAACAGTAACAATTCTCAAATAAGACACTAGCAGTAGCATTCCTGCTTCATGTCTTATCTTTCACTAAGGTTAAGTGAATGACCAAATTGATAGAATAAAACTAGAGACAAATATTGAGGATAACAATTTTAGAAATAAAAGTAATTCCAGTTAGTTTCAGTTGCGTATGAAGACCTGAGGCTCATTTCAAAACTAAAAAGGGCAGCAATTTAGGGCCCACCATTCGTTCAGGAACTGATGATACACCAGCAATTTACAATAGGTACATCTTGCTGTGATAAAACAGCAAGTCGCCATTTTTCACCATCGTTATTTAATACGAATAGAGCAACACAATGTTGATGCTCTTTTTATTTTGTTGTCCCAATTTATATACCGCATTTACTACTGTCATATAAAAAATACATCTAATGTAGTTGGATAGAATCATGGTTATAGCTCCAAATATTCGAGTGCTTGGAATTCCACTGTTTGATATCATGTTTTATCACACCCATTTGTTGTCAATAGACCTAGACTATTGATGTTGAGATAAATTTAGAGTGTATACATTGAAACTAGTTATGGGTGGACACTTTCCGTTATTCTACTTAAAAAAAAATAGGAATTGGTATTGATATGTCCAAAGTAGGCTATTTACGATAAAAATAAACTAACTGTAAACATCGCGAGTATTGTCCTCTTTATAATTCTAGTACATTGGTCTTTTTAGCGGATATATGATACTTTATAAAATAAAATTGACGGCTCATATATTACTACAATAGACCTTCCAATTTTTGTTTGATTTATTTCAGAAACAAATCAAACTAAATAACCAAAACATTAAAAATGAAGGCAAACCTTTTTTTTCTTTATAAGGATAGTGAGTTTATACTAAATCCAAAAAAGGGCAGAACTACTCTTTTTTAAACAAGCTGAATGACTGGATAATAAAAAAAGCTGATCTGGTGTGGTTATAAGAAGTGATAAAGATCCTAGTATGATAAGCTGATAAGTATGTTGTTAGGCAAAGTCTTATTCACAGGAGAAAGATGGAAAACACCAAATACATGATCATTTTGATTGGCTAGCTGAAAATCAATTTTCTCTCTGACGTATTATTTTGAAATCATAATAAAATGCACTTTAATTCGCTTACACTTTTTGCTCCTCCCTTTCGACTTTTATTTGAAAAAAAAAACCACCAATAAAACAACCAAATCATGTTAGCAGACGACGAACTTGACTTTGAATTTGATCTTACTGATCTTGGAGATTTGGAAGGTTTCGACCCCAATGCTATGACTGCTGAAGAACTCCAATTAGGCGTTGATTTGGATATCGATCTTGAACCAATCAGCGAAGATTCTCTCAGTAAAGCTACGTCAACCACGGAAGCTACTGGTGAAAAAGAAGATAAAAAGGCTGAGGGCAAGAAGACTGACGATAAGAAGACGAAAGATAAGGCTATTGAAGTTAAAAAAGACGTCGATAATACTGTGAAGCAAGCTACCACTCCTAAAGTACCAGATCAAGAAGAAAAGAAGCGGGATCAAGCAATGAAGTTTGAGAAAAAACCGATTCCAAGTACCCTTGACAATCAGCACAACAGTTACAAGAACAGAAACTTCAACAACAATAACCGAATGAACTACTATGCAATGCAACAGCAGGCAAGGTTTTTTCCACAAGCGCAAGCCAACTTTATGGGAATGAAGTAAGCCTTCTTTTTTTTATTTTCTCAATTTAGAACCATGATCAACTATTGAATCTATATTGTTGCTTTTCCTCCTAAAACGGGAAAAAAGGAACGAAGTAGAAGTAGAAGAAGCAAAAGAAACAAGAGACGATGTAGTTGATGTGGTTCTATTCCGTATGATTCTTACCAAAGCGGTATTATTCGTCTTTTGCACAATCCTTTATTTATTATTTATTATTATATTTAACCAACTCTATTTTTTATTCATACACAGTGGCATGTTTGCTTATCCACAGCAACAAAACTTTAATACACCCAATCGCATTTATGTGAATCCAAACTTCAAAGGTCGACCTCAAATCCCAACAATGGGAAATCACCAGCAACCTAAGGAAATACAATATGGAAATACTGGGAAACAAAACATGACTGCAGAAGAAAGGGCGCTCGAGGAGCTGTTGGATAAGAAGCGTAATGAGGCAGCAGAGAGTTTAAGGAGAAGACAAGAGGTATTACTGTAAAGACACATGTATTTATTTGGTTTAATAATAATAATACATTATAGGCTGGCACAAAACGTAAGCTTACTGACGGTCCCACGAGTGAACCCAAACGCAAGCATGCTGGTGCTCCACTCTATGAACCAAAGCGCATACACACTGATGGTCCTCTCACTGGCTCAAAGAGACCTGCAACACAACAAAATCAAACAAATCCAGTGCCACCCAACCGTGGTTTTTCTATTCGCGGTGCTGCAAAGGCAAAAGCATCAATACAAGAAAGATTGGAAAACGTACAGAAAGAAGAGGAGAAAAAACCAAACGTATCAGTGCTTGAAAGACTGCGAGACGTGCGAAAAGAAGAGGAGAGAAATCCCAAAGTTCCATCCAAGTCTCCAATCAATGCTCGCCTGCAAAGACGCGAACAAGCATCGCCACTCTCGAAAAAGGTGGAAAACGGAAAGACGAACGAACTTGTCATATCCAATTTGAATGAAAATACTACCTTCCAAGATATAAAGAAGCTTATCGATGATAGCAGCTCAATGGCCCAAATTACATATCAAAAAGGCGAGTCCACCTCCGCATTATTGTTTGAATCCATAGATAGCGCAGTTGCATTTAGAAGAAAGTATAACCGGTAAGAAAATATTATTATTCTTATTTTTATACAAAGTAATTGATTATTTTGGATATTATATAGTTCCAAAGTGGGTGATTCACACGTTACAATCGCATTCAAAAAATAACTCTACCAAAAAAAAAAACCTTTAAGATATGATTACCCTTGTAATTATATTTTGTATACAAAAAAACTGCTCTATCAAACAATCCTAAGAGATAAATATAAAAACAATTATCTTTTGTATAAAAAAACCCCCCCAAAAAAAGTAGAAAACATTAAAAACAAGAAAAACAAGAAAAAAAACACAAAGCACAAACCAAACACATATAAACCCGTACATATATACGAGAGCATACCCCTATCTCTCTTTTCCGCTCTTCACACACAATATGTATATTAATAAAGCATTTTTATGATTTAAAAACATATCAAATAAATGTAAAGTAGTTTGCCTTTTATAGTAAGAGTCATTTTAGTGTTTAGTAGACAAAGTACAAATGCGTTCCTGAGTTTCTACTTTTTTGCATAAACATCAGTTATAATAAAAGCCAAGTATAAAGAGTAGAGTGGCATTGTCATTTGGTCTCAAAATATGTTAATTCATGTATTAAAAAAGAAACTTTCACTTCTTACATAGTTTATCGCCTGTTTCTTTTTCCGTCAATACAAGTTTGCTTTATGGCATAAACAAGGATTGGCTTCATATTGAGCCTATTTTACGAGATCTATTTCCCGCCTTTGTTATTTTTTTGCAAATAAAATTAGTGCGATGACCCATTTTATCATAGTTTAAAAAAGAGTATCGTTATTAATTTATCTTTTGGCCTACAGTTGAAATACATGACTGGTGTTATTTAATAGTTCAATAATCATTCATTTGACTCAACTTTGATTATTGTATACTCGCAGCTGGATCACCAAGGAGAGAACTTAATCTGGCGGTGTACCATTGCTGATACTAAATTTAAAGGCATATTAAAGTCCTCAAGAACAAAATTATCCAACATTTGGCTAAATAGAGTACAGCCGCTTGTATCTCATGTCGAGAAAAAATAGCAGCTCATATTAGCAAATCAAGTATGGTCTCAAAAGCCAAAGCTGCCTTCAACAAGTCATTATGTAGAAGGGAAAAAGTGCTGACATTGACAAGATGATGCAAACAACTTAACGGATGAAAATCATGTTATACAAATAAATGAAAAGCTGATCTTGAAATCAGGTTTTTTGCTCTTCCTTTTTTTTTTTATAAAAATTTATCAACATAAAAGCATGTTTACTTTTGCAAAGTCTGTACTTGACAATGTATTTGGAAAACGTGCCTTTGAGGAAACAGAAGAACAATCGGTAAAACGAAAAAAGACTGAACAAGAAGAGAAAGAAGAAACCCAATGTGAAGACGCGACCTCTCAGCAAAGTAATAGCAATGACCATGTAGGGTGAAAAATCTACTTTACATACTCTATTTTATTGATTCGCTCATTTCAATACTCATTTATTCTCTTACAACAAAAGATAAAGGCAGATATCAAAATGCACATGGCTTTGAAAAAGAAACTCAAAAAAAGCAGAAAACAGCAAATTAATAGTAAAACATCCATTGTAGACCTATTAAAGCAGATAGAGCCACTGAGGGAGTATGTCTTAATATGGAATATACTGATATGGATATTTGACTAATATGTAGTACTATTCAAGAAATGAATATAGCAAACAACTCATAGCAAAAAACACAACTAGTATTAGTCAACTACTTACTCTAAAAGAAAGATTGCGAAACTATGATTGGAAGGAAGGTCGGGATCAAATCAGCTGGGTTTATGAAAAGTAAAAGTAAAATATTCACTTTAAATGATGAATCATGATGATTGACTTTATCTTAAAAAAGAGAACCAATACCGTTCGAGTACTTCAAGCCAATTCCCTCACCCGTCATTGATGGCTATAGTTCACGGTGTGAGTTCACCATAGCAAGGGATCTCGACGGTGATATCATGGTTGGTGTGCCCATCCCTACTTCTTCTGCTGTTGTTGTAGACCCAAACCAATGTTTACATGTTCCAGATATTGCAAAAAAGATTGCAAAGCAAATGACAGATTATATTAGAGCATCAGAATTAGACATTTATACTCGAACAACAAAATCCGGTTATTGGAAGCAACTCTCTGTCGTTCAATCACAAACAACAAAGGATGTCATGGCTTTGGTTCAAGTCTGTCCGGATGAGAACAATCATGAAAGGATGCAAAAGGAGAAAGATAAACTAGTACACCACTTTAGCGATAATGATGATGTACAACAGTTAGTTATTGAGATTTGGGATAAAATCGGAAATAGAAACATTGAGAATTTGACAAGTATTGGTCTACTGCATGAAAGTGTCTTAAATTATACATTTCAAATATCGCCTACATCCTTTTTTTATTCAAATATATTGGCCGCAGAAAAGTTGTACAAAAAATGCATAGAATGGTGCACAGATACACCAAACAGCACCAAAATAACACTATTGGATCTGTGTTGTGGTGTCGGGGTGGTGAGCACGCTTGTAGCAAAGTCGGTGGATCGTGTCATCGCCATAGACAGCCAAGCAGAAGCCATCAATGATGCAATCGCAAACGCAAAACAAAATCATATACAAAATGCCACCTTTTATAATGATACGATTGAAAATAAGCTGGATCTTTTATCAAGTGATTATGGACAAGAATGTACGGTGGTGTTGGATCCACCAAGGTAAATTAAAATACACATGTGTTGTTTAGAAATACAATGCTTACCTTAATATAGAAATTGTGTTCAAGCTAAGGTGCTTCGTACCCTGCGTAGTAATGAATGTGTAAATCGTCTTATATTTATATGTTCTGATCCAAAACAATTTTTGGATGGTTTCTATAGGTAAAAAGATATATATGACATTATCCCCCTTTTTTTTATCAGTCTTTCACTCATACAATTGAATAGTATTTGCCGACCTTCAACAGATAAAATCAAGGGCCAACCCTTCAAACCTAAACGTGCAGTTATGGTTGATACTGCACCTCACACAGATAAACAGCAACTATTGATTGAATTTGTAAGAAACTTTTGTAAATAAATGATTGGGGTGAAGAGTATCTTATCAAAAAGGAAGCACTTGATATTCCCAGTTTTAATAACCAAGTAGTACAAAGCATTTTATGTCTCCCAGTCTAGATTTCACCTTATTCATTGGTTTTTAAGTGTACAGAAATTCCCATTTTTTTTACCAAAGAATATCAAACATACGTTACTAAATATGAGTATTAGTTTATTTATTTTTCTAACTTTACACAATTATTCTGTATTCATACAGCTACAGGTCTATTAAAGATACGAAAATCTATCTATGCATGAATCTAACTTCATTTTTATATAGGCGATATTATTAATAGTGACAACTTCGTGAGAGTTAATCAAAAGTAGGCAATTCACAAGGACATTAGTTATTTTTATCACGCGGACAATTTTATTGACAATTGTTTTAAGCATCTCAAATTATAATACTCTAGACATGACGCTATGAGATCATTTTCTATGGAGGAAGCATGAATGTACTGGTTTTTTTTCAATTTGGATAATTTTAATTGATAAAAAAGGATCGGGTGAAAATTGAAAAAACCACCATCCGTTTGCTCATTTTCAGGTTCCATGCATCTCAACTTAATAATCACATAAAACTTTTTTAAATAGTGGAAACGCCTCTTTCGTGGTGGTAAAAAAAAAGACAACAAACAAATAGACATCGGAGTTACCGTTTTTCCCTGTCCATGTTTTCCATGTGAAAAATATTCATCTTACTCCTATTATATTTGCATCAAATACTTTTTTCTTCCCCCTTTTTTGTATTTTTCTTTTCTTTACCATACACTTGTTATTATTTATAAATGATAAATTATAATAAACAATCAGTTGAAGTACCAAACACTAGACAGCCTGGTCAAACAGGTAGGTTACTTGATCTCTTGTCACTTTAGAAAACGTATATTTAATGAATTGTATGAAAAAACTAGGCATCTATCGTAGTCCTGATTTCACTAGCTCTGAACTTGTGAGTGGTATCACATCAAAAGTTCAAAATACATATGATCTATTTAATCTAGGTACATATACATTGGATTAAAAAAGAGTATTGAGAGAGAGAGAGAGAAAAATACTAATCGTTTCAATATTAAAAAAAAACAGGTTTAAAAGTATCCAAGGATAGACCATGCGTGGGTACCCGCTCAATCAAAAACGCAAATACAGGAGAACGTGGAGCTTATGTCTGGCAAACCTACCGTCAGATCAACCACCGCATCACTAACTTTGGCTCTGGTCTTGCCAATTACCTTGAGCAAGAAATGCATATGACCAGCACAAGGCAAGTCCCTATCGCTATCTGGGCAGTCAACCGCCCTGAATGGACAATGACAGACCTTGCTTGCACGGCCTATGGCATGTGTTCTGTCGCCCTCTATGACACACTGGGTCCTGATACCGCTGAATTCATCATCAACCAGGCTGAAATCACTACCGTCGTCTGCTCTGCTGATCACATTGCGGATCTTTTAAAATTAAAACACAAAATTCCTCACCTCAAAACCATCATCTCCATGGACACCTTGAGTGAACCAAAAAAGGCCGGCGTGGCTTCAAAATCGGATATTGTCAAGGCATGGGCTGCCGAAAAGGGTGTCAACTTGATTGATTTCCAATCACTTGAAGACAATGGAAAGAAGCACAGAAGAAAGTATACACCTTGTGGACCTGATGATTTGCTGTGTATCATGTATACAAGTGGTACTACAGGCATGCCAAAGGTAAACAAATATGGGAGTTGACTAAAAAAAATTAACAATTAAAAATTA
>VCJE01003090.1:9084-19091 GCA_024140265.1 Backusella liffmaniae | reverse complement strand
TTTTTTTTTTTTTTTAACTCCTCTCCTTGCCCTGTCTTGTATTTATTCTAATAAGAAGGAATGTTAACAAGGTAAGTTTTAACATGACTAAAAAGTCGGATTAAATCAAATATAGATGGCATCATCTTTCTGTACAAAAATTAAATAATACTATTGTATAAAGTAAAAGGATTTAAATCGAATTACAAAGACTGATTCCTGGCTGCTTGAAGCCTGATTCCAATTTAAATTTAAAATCTGTCCCTTACTTTATAAGGAAAAAAGACTATTGCAGTTTTGTACTGACATATTTTCTAACAAATAACATGTAACTTTTCATAATATAAACAAGCAAATAAAAAAAATAAAAAGCTTATTGTAGTTCTCCGTTTCAAGTGAGATTTTGAAGTTTGTGTGTTTTCTTTTTTTTTTAATAATAGTACAAAATTGCATCATAATCGCAATAAGTAACCCCGTGATAAGACTCTTTGTGAATCATTTGACCTGAGCCATTTATTGTTTTAGCAGAAAAAAAAAGTTTAAAAGACCAGGAACGAAATTGATTCATTGGTATTTTTTATTTCTCTCTCTCCCATTGTTTTTATTCTGATTATTTATTCATTTCTCCTCACTTGAAAAGAAAAAAAAATGGCTGCCGAGGACTCAAGACTACTAGACAAGAAAGGACACCCGTCATACGATTCAATGGAGGATGCTACATTGTCTATTCAAGTGCCTTCACCTTTTCAGGAGGATAACATACAAACAACACATTCAACCAACTTTCCTGTATCATCTTCAAACAAAAACTTATTTAAAATATTCAATAAAAGGGCAGGATCCTATGATGAAGACCGTCAGGCTTTAGTTGATGAAAGCACTGGTATCAGAGTTTGGAGTGAATCTTATTCCAGTATAGGTAATTAAATACAATATAAATCAACAAAATGTTACACCATTATCGATTATTAAAAAAAAATCTGACATTTTACCGATTATTAAAAATAGATTGGATTCATGACAGTATTAAGGATGGTATCAGAAAACGCAAACTCCAATCGATTCCTGGTTGGCGAGGTGATCTCTTAAGAGCAAGTGATGCTTCCCAAGCTTGGGCTTTGGTTATACTCATAGGTGCTGTAGTTGCAGCAATTGCTTGGCTTATTGATGTTGTGCAGGAATGGATGACGGATCTCAAGCAGGGATACTGCACAACTGACTGGAAATTAAATAGCAAATTTTGCTGTTGGGAAAAAGGTATTTGAATGTTCCATAAACGGCAATTTATTTCAACATGTTTTTTTTTTTCAAGAACCACACTAACCTTCAATAACCCATTATACATCATCTAAAACAAACTAAATAATAAAGAAACCTGCGATGCATGGAGAACGTGGCCTCAAGTATTTGGAGTAGAGAATTCGGAAAACGCTTATTATTCTGCCCTCATTATGTACATGATCTTTGGGGTAAGCTCTCTACACAACTTGACTCCAGCTATAACTAATATATATATTTGTATTAGTTGATATTTTCAGGGATTGCAGCACTACTCGTAAAGCATACTGCAGAGAAGGTAACGATCCGTAAACCGGCTAAACCTATGGTATTCTCAAAATCGCCCTCTATGGCATCGATATATTCGACTGCAATGGAGCATGAAGATCTCAAAAGGGTTGACACCAATCAGTATGAAATAAAAACTGCCTATTATAGTGCTGGATCTGGTATTCCCGAGGTCAAGGTGATCTTGGGTGGATTCGTAATTAAAGGGTTTCTTGGTATTAAGACTTTAATTGTCAAGAGCATTGGCATGGTAAAATTTTACTCTGAATAAGAAAAAACAACCTATGAGACATCAGTACTTATTTCCTTTTTTTGTTAGATTTTCTCCACTTCAGCCGGTCTAACTCTCGGTAAGGAGGGCCCATTTGTTCATTTGGCATGTTCGGCAGGAAATATTGCATGTAGATTATTTCCCAAATTCAATAAAAATGAAAGTAAGTTGGGGCATTTTTTTTTTTTTACAAGATAAAACAATTAATATACTAATATAAATATTATCTATTCGTCTATTTTTTAATTTATAGATCGAAAGAGAGAAATATTATCTGCTGCAGCTGCAGCTGGCATTGCTGTTGCTTTCGGTGCACCAATTGGTGGTGTTCTCTTTAGTCTGGAAGAAGTCAGCTATTATTTTCCAACAAAGACGCTGATTAGGAGTTATTGTGCTGCTATGGTAGCTGCAGTAGTATTAAAGGTATATTTCTTTATAAAGTATAAAAAATAATAATAATAAAGAAATGCGTCTTGGCTTGCATGCTGACTGCATCCTCCTCTCCAACCTAGATTACTGATCCCTTTGGAACGGGAAAAATTGTTTTATATCAAGTGGAATATGACAAAGACTATCATATATTTGAAATGGTACCTCTGTTGATTTGTGGTGCATTGTCAGTAAGTGTACTTATTCACCTTTAGCAGAGATGTAGAATCTAACTTTTCTGTTTTTAAGGGGTTTTTTGGAGCATTTGTGACATATACCAACATTAAATATCAATATATGAGAAAATCAACCATTATTGGAAAATACCCTGTAATAGAAGTATTAGTTATTATGATTGTCACAGTCATTCTTAATTTTTGGAATCCGTTCTCTAGGTAAATATGCTTTAAAGCATTAGTGTATTCCAAACTAACCCCTCTTGTTTCCCCCCTTTTTTTTTCTAATCTAAAAAAATAAAATAAAAATAAATAGGATTGGCTTAAGTGAATTCGCTCTACAATTATTTTCAGAATGCTCTCCAGAAAATGACAATGCTGGACTTTGTGCGTAAGTACTCATTTATTATTATAATAATAATTATTGCATGTTTCAATGCATTGATTGTCATTTTCTAACTGTGCTATTAAAAACCATTAGCCGCACCGTAGCAGAAATACCTCAGTTACTGTATCTTTTATTTGCAACTCTTATAATTAAATTATTTTTAACCACAATCACTTTTGGTTGTACTGTTCCCGGTGGTATTTTCTTACCTAGTTTGATCATCGGCGCTGTTACAGGAAGAATGGTTGGTCTTGTTATGCAATTCATGACGCTCACCTATCCTAACGCATGGCCATTTACAGTTTGTGCACATGATTTGGCCACTCGTGGTGAATGTGTTATTCCTGGAGTATACGCACTTGTCGGTGCAGCTTCGGCTCTTGCTGGTCTAACACGTACTACAAGTAAGTATTTTTTTTTTTTTTTACAAATTAGTTTTCCCGTTTTGGATTAAAAAAAAAACTGACATCTAGATATTAATATTTTTTTATTTTAGTATCCTTGGTAGTCATTATGTTTGAACTAACCTACTCGTTAAGTTATGCTTTGGTACGGAACATGTGACATTAGATTGATTTTAAGAACCACTTTAACTAAATATTATTTTTGTTATTAGCCCATCATGATGTCTGTTATGGTAATACTGTTTTTAAATTTTAAAAAAAGAAGAGAGATCATGTATTAATGCTACTGTTTTACAAGGTTTCCAAATGGGTTGCTGATGCAATGTTCACAGAAGGAATTTATGACCTTCTGATTGAGATGAAAGGATACCCATTTTTAGAGAGTAAGAAGGATTATGTACATACAATGACGATTGATCAGCTTACAGAATCTCTATCGACGATCGATATTGATGAACCTATCACTGTTGATCAATTACGCTACAAGTTATCCATTATTTCCGATCTTGGTTATGGCGAAGATGGCGGTTTCCCTATTCTTCGAGATGGAAGAATACTAGAAGGTTATATTGCTACCAGCGAGCTTCAGCATGGTTTGGAACAATTAGAGAGATCTCTAGAATCTTCACTCTCCGACTCAGATATTGGCACTGTTCTATGTTACTTCAAGAAGAGCGAGACAGCTTATGGAATAACAAATTATTCCTTAGATAGTACATTAGATGATACAATCCGAAATCTTCTTATTCAAAACACCAGTAAGCAGAATTTGGAAAGTTCAATAGAGACTAGGTTACTATTGAACGAATTTACACAATATGTCGATCAGGTAAGTTTTCTAGTTTAGTCTAGCCAAATATTAAATATCTCAGAGTTAACGCAATGTAAAATAGGCTCCTCTTACAATTAACCAAAATGCCTCAGTTACACTCTTAATGGAGATGTTTATCAAGCTTGGTGCTGGCTATGTATGTGTTACTAGATCCGATGGTCGATATAATGGCATCATCCATAAGAGGAGACTATTAGCCTACTTGAAGGAACTAGAAGAAGAAAAATAAAATTAGATGAATATATTAGAGAGAGCATAATAAGATAATGATGTAATTTAACAACTAGATCTCCAGTTATTTATCTCCTACCTTTTTCAAGAAAATGAAAATAAAATTCAAATCAATGAGAAAAGCTTTTCTTTGCGGGGCGCTATTTTAAAAACATGTCAATGCGAATTGCTTATCAATATCAGCGATATTCGTAATATAAGCCAATGCTGTACTGGCAAAAACTATCGACTTTTTTAGATTATAGTGGTATCCCAGAAAAATGACACAGAGAAGAGCAAGCCAAATCGAAAACATATACTGAACATTTGAAAAACCCCATTGAGAACATGGTGATTGATGATGATTTTAACTTTCATAAAGTGGGTACTGATATGTATGCCTTTCCTTATTAAGTAACATTGGTACCGCTGAGTGTTTTAGTGTGCTTTGGCTCTCTAATGGTCATGAGGCGAGTAAACCGCTTCGGTCAGTCATTAAACGAATCCGAGAAGCAGTATTTGTAGTTAAAGTATGCTTTATTCTTAGAAATACTTATATCTCTTTATTAAAAATATAGCTTTCAGTTTTAAGCTTTATTATTCCTTCTATTTATCCACCTTTTTATCCTTCTTTTTATCCTTTTTCTTTTTGCCTTTCGATGCATTTGACATGGTATCCTGAACCTCTTTGGGTATCTCGATGACGACCATTTTTTTCCCTATCGCCAACTTTGATCGAGATAAGCTAAAGTCTGTTCTCCACATGTCGGTGCCATCAAAGTTGCTGATCAGGGGAACCTCTGTTAATAGTCGCTCATAAAACCGTCTCTTTTGTCGCTCGGTATAGGGCCTTGCCCTTGTCATCATTTCGGGTGCTGGTGGTAGATAGCTCGAGATGGATTTTGTAAAACTAAAAGGCGATGGGCCCAATGACAATTGACGTTGCCATGTTGCTCTAGGAACGAGTTTGGCAGTGGGCGAGAGATGTGCAAGATCAGGGTGATGGTGAAAATAAAGCGTATCCCAATTCGGCGCACCACTTGTGCTGAGAAAACGTGGGTCGATTCTCCTTTCGAGCTCGTGTAAAATTTCAAGGGGCAATGGGAGCTGAATACGATCCATCAGTAAGCTACGATATCGCCATAAGAGGTTAGCTTTTCGCCCTGGATGTAAAGGTTTATACAGAGGAACGGGTAAGGTGGGATCGATTGCCTTACAAAGATCACGTTGAATGAGCACTGCAAGGACAGGTGAGAGTGTAGGTGGTGGTGTTGTGCGCGGTGCGTGTGGTACAAAGGCTGGTGTTTCGAATGGCAATGGCTTCAAGTAAGGCTACAAATATGTCAAAAACAAACAGTCAGCACAATGCTTGAAACAATATGACTTGATCTTACTGCCAATAATAAGTGGCGCGTTTTTCCAGTACGACCATAGGCATCTTGTAATATTTTAAAAGCCTTTTTCTTATTGCCTCTATTGGCATGTTCTATTAAGTGAAGATACTTTTTGCTTGTATTATGTCGCTTGATATAGGTGAATTCCTTCAAAATCATTCAAAAATACGTACTCTTCTCGCTTCTTTTACTTTATGCTTTATACGCTCTTGATCTTGACAACTTTTGTATTCTTGAAAGGTCTTTTTGGTGCGATTGATTATAAATGTTCTTTTTAAACACTTTTAGGGATCTGTTTCTCGTTTCTATTGTTACCGCCGTTACCTTGCTCTATCGTCGAAGAATAGCCTTCCTTCCGACAGTAACCTTTTATATAAAGAACAAGCATATTGTTTTATCATTGTGTTGTTATTATAATTGTATTGAAATAAAAAAGTAAAGTAAAATAAAATAAAACAATTAAAATAAGATTAAAAAAAGCCACTCGTAATCGAATATTCAAAGGTGTCTTTCTCACTTTGTATCACAATCAACTGCTCTATATATTGTGGTTGGGGTTTGACAATCATGACGAAAATAATAATAATAAAATGAACGTGACAAGATCACACAAATAATAATATGATTATTAGTTTGCTTCTCTCTTCTTTATTTTCTTTTTCTTTTCTTGTTTGCTTATTAACACAAAATGAGCACGATTCCTACCCTAAAACTATTGCTTATTGGAAACTCAAACGTTGGAAAGAGTTCTTTATTATTAAGATTCACCGACGATACCTTCTTGCCCCAAGAAGAAGTGTCTGCGACTATTGGTAATATACATAGTAACTAATAGTCAACAGGTAGCCCTCTAATACATATATACACATACATTAGGAGTCGACTTTAAAGTGAGCATGATGGACGTCAATGGCAAAACTTACAAGTTAACGATTTGGGTTAGTTAAGGAGAGTGTGTAGAGGATAACTGTAGGCTAAATATACAGCATGTGTAGGATACCGCAGGACAAGAAAGATTTAGAACACTCACCTCATCCTATTATCGAGGAGCACAAGGTGTTATATTAGGTAAGTCATGCTTTGTTTGGATACTAAATCAAAACTAAATTCAAAAGATATATATCTTTAAATTAGTTTATGATGTAAGCAATAGAGATACATTTACAGCATTAAATACATGGTGGAATGAAGTCAACACATACTGTTCCAGCCCCGACGTAGTCAAGATGATTGTGGGCAATAAAGTAGATAAGGAATCATCTCGTGTCGTAAGCTATGAAGAAGGAGCAGCTTTTGCTCGAAAGTTATCTACCCTGTTTGTAGAGTGTAGTGCAAAGACAAAGATTGGCGTAAAGCAAGCTTTTGAAGAACTCGTTGAAAAGGTTTTTATTTTATTTAAAACATGCAAACTTGGTATTCATTCATTTATTTCTTTTAGATTACCGAAACACCCAGTTTATGGATAAAGAATACACCAAACACAGTTAAAATGTCAGATAAACAACAAGAGACATCACAAGGATGTGCTTGTTGATAATAAAAATAAATAAATTATTATATCATTTTTTTTTTCTGTTTTAAGAAAATGTAACGTACGTAAAGAGATTATGATATATACTCCACACTATGAGCCATCTCCTTCTTTCGAGATCAAATAATAGCATGATCCTTTCCCTTGAAAAAAAAAACAAAAAAAAGTATTTCTAGAAAAGTTCTTAACGAAAAGGAGAGGTAGAGGAGGCGTAAAAAAACAAAACAAAAAGAGTTTCGATAGGGGAAATGACAAAAGCATATACATTGTTTATATAAATGTATAAGGAGTATAACAATTTCTTTATCTTGGTAAAGTATAAAGGAGAGCTTAATATGCCATACATACATTATTATTATTTTACTCGAACATGTTGTCAATATATTGTACATTAATGAACATAGGCTCATATGTTATAAGGATGACGATGACGCTGTAAATAAATAGTAATAATAAGAATAATAAAGTACATGTATATTTATAGTATTTTTACTATCAAATAAACCATCATCTTGATACTACAATTATAGTATTTATTACCATGGCGACCATTGCTATGATATTAACATAGTTCTTAAAGAAAAGAGACCACCGAATTTAACGGCTAATCAAATAAAATAGGGAATTAACCTTCTTCTTACTCCTGCATTTGTAATTCTCTTTATTTTCCTTCCCCTCGTATTTTTTTTTTTTATTTTTTTTTTTATAAACCTGGGTTACCCTAAAAAAATATCCAACTATTAACGTTGTTTACACGAATTGAGTTAAATAACGGTCTTAAAAATAACGAGAGACCATTTCTTTCCTTTTCTTTTTCTTCTTTTCCAATAACGATAATAATGCCAATTCAAGAGACTTTCCATGGGTTTATAGAAACAACTACAGATGCCCTATTAATATTTGAAGCATGCCGTAGAGGTGTTTTACCTAAAGTAAGTCGCCGACTGCAGGAACGTGAAAGAAGTGCCGTCAGATCAGGAACAGTGTTTGTTTTTGATGAAAAAGAATCGGGTAATTAAAAAAAAAATATAAAAAAAACTGTATTTACAAATATCTGTATCAAGTATACCTGATGAATGAAATCATTTAGGCATTAAGCGATGGACAGACGGTATTGTTTGGAGCCCATCACGCATCCTTGGTAATTTCCTGGTATATCGTGAATTGGATGGACGAGAATCGCTCCAGCAGCATCCTTACGACGAGGAAGAATACATGACCATGGAAGATCGAAACCGAGAGCGAGCGCTTGTAGGTTCACTAACGGATACCTATCGTTTTCGAAAGGATGGTTTGATCAAAAAGACCCTCAGTATTCATCTCAACAACTCATTCCAGCATCTTGTTAGCTATTATACAAAACAGGATGTGCTGGGCAAGTGCTTGGTTACACCTAGTTCCATACCAGACATTGGCGCAATCCGACTTTCCCCTGACCTCCTACTTCGCCAGAGTTTTAGAGTTCCTCCATCTGTTGAATATAATGAGTCTAGTCTTTCTCCGACGAGTTCATCGTCGTCATGCTGTTCAACCCCTCCATCTTCTGTTGTAGCGAGAAAACCCCTTTTGGATGAAGCAAATATGGGTATATACTATATATGTGTTGTTAGTTGAAAATCATTCTAAATTCAAATTTAGCAGCAACACGTCGACGAGGAATAGAAACAATAGAAGGGTATAATAATAACCCCCTTCCTAGAAAAACCGCTAGACTAAGTATGGATTTCAATAATCATAAAAGTGCTTTTATCGAACCACCACCTAGAGACGATGTCAACCAAGACAATATTTCTGCATTCAAGATTATAAAACAAATGTAATAGGAAAAAAAAAAGAATGGATATTTTATTTTAATAAAGAAAAAAAAAAACTAACCAACTAGATTGCTTAGTAGCAATGACAATGTATCTTTACTAGACCCGACACATAGAAAATGCTTTAATCTATTTATGACAGATACCCGACAGGAAAAAAATAGTACTCCCTGGTCACCTTTAGAAAGAAAATATCCTACTTGTAACAAGTTAATTTCGGCGTATGATCCATGTGCTTCTGTAGATCAGCACCCTTCTTCTACAAATTATCATCATTTCCAGAACAATCATCATTTTCATTAATAATATTAACTTTAATTCTTTCTTATTAATATCTTGTGCATGTTTTTTTTCTTTTTTTTTCAAGAAAAAGAAAGAAAGGGAAAAAAATATAATAAAACTAATAATAATCATGCTATTTCATTCTTTTTATTAAAATGCGCATTATGGCTTATTTATAAACACACGTTTTTAATAAACAACAAAAGGGTCTCGTTTTTATTATTTTGATCGATCATGAGCGACTACTTCCTATCAAAAGGCCATGTTCTCCCAGCAAAATAAATATGGGATACAATCTCCCGTAGTGATTTTGCTGATGCTTCCTTTACAGACATTATGGTACTATTAAATATATTTTCGTTGTACCCTGGACAGGTGTCAAGCCATTTTTTCCCCAAGTGTAATAGCTTGACATTGGATAAATGGAGGCTTCAAGTTGGATATAAAACGTTTTTTAATATTTATTGCGTTTTTCATTCTAGCAAAAAGAAATATATATATATCAAAACGGTTAAAGAAACATTCCAGGCGAGTTGGGCAGGAAAGGTTTCCCTAGTTTGTATTAGAGAAATCCACTTTATGAATATGAGCCCATTTTGTACTCATTTATTCTCAATCAAGTAAATGCAAGAATCATGCAGAAAAATACCTGTCTGAAAAAGGAAAAGAACACATACACACACACAAAAGTGATGATTAAAAATCCGCGTTGGCTGTGATGGAAAAAAGCA
>VCJE01003089.1:37733-50105 GCA_024140265.1 Backusella liffmaniae | reverse complement strand
TTATTTATTTGTTTGTTATTTTTTTATTTTATTTTTTATTTTCTTTTTTTTTTTTTGTCGTTCTTTTTAGAACACAAATATATACAGAATGAACAGCGACATGGAAGCAGGGCCTTCACGGCAACCTCTCACAAAACAAGTATCTAAACAGCCCACTTTAGAGTTTGCAAAGAAGGTCGACATTATACCTGCAAGTTGTATGGAAAACTGTCTTGACTATTCATTAATAGTCACCAACTCGGTGAGCATGGCAAGAGATCAGCTAGCAAATGAAAGAAATTGGTTGACCTGGTTTCGTCTGTCATGTACACTCATTATATTAGGTAAGCTGCTCAAACCTTTAGTAATAACTTACATCTTTTTTTTTATTAATTTTTTTTTTTTTATTCATTTATTATTTTAAAAACAGGCTTTACCATATTAATAAAGTTTCGACTTCCCAGCGAGGACGATGATCCAGTCGAACCATCTGAGCAAACGGCTATTGGCTACGTATTTGTCGCTATTGGGTTTGGCTGTTTCTTTGTAGGCATAGGAAAATATTTTAAAAACCAAAGGCTGCTCGTCAAGCAGGCAACATTTGTCGAGGCAGGATGGGGAAGTTATGTTATTGTTGGTTTGTTGGTCAGCTTTGCTTGTACAGTCATGATATTGGCATCCATAAAGTCATCTATCGCTGAATGATCAACTATCATCCAAAAACAACATAATTTACAGTAATATTTATAATAAAAGGCATAACTTTTTTGATTTTTAGATAATGGATTGAAAATTGATGTATTGTCTTGCTTTTTCATACTTGGAATGGAAAAGGCTGTTGAATGAGGTCTTTCATACTCGATAAATGAATATTTGTGATGCCTTAAGGTACTTTTGATTTCTGGAATTATATTATTAAGTAGTTTTTGCTACGATGCAAATCATTTAGCCGAGAATGTGAGCATGGTTGAAACGGAATAAACTACCGAAGCAATGCAT
This sequence comes from Backusella liffmaniae, assembly GCA_024140265.1. NCBI lineage: Eukaryota > Fungi > Mucoromycota > Mucoromycetes > Mucorales > Backusellaceae > Backusella > Backusella liffmaniae. The sequence goes on along the minus strand of VCJE01003089.1, from coordinate 49,127 downwards.
AACAACCCAATATATGACATGGATCAAAATAAACAAAATCAAACCATAATTTCTCCTTTAGAGCCAAGTGTGAAAATGCTGGCTATAATAAGTATGAACACACCAAAACGAGTAATGAGTTCAATATTAAAAGTATTCTAAAGAAGAAAAAAATCGAATTCTAGATGTATTTTATTATATATTTGGTACTTTAATCGAAAAATAAAGGCTAAAGGCACCACTACAATCGAAAGCACCTTAGATACTCGATTTTGGATATAGGAACGAGAATCGAAATCAGGTTTCCGGTTTCCAGAGATCTGTTTAGGCTGTTGTTAAAGCCAATAAAACCAAGTCAAGCGACTAGAATATTGCCTTCGTTGTATCCAAAATCGAGACTCTACTATATAACTTATCAATACAAGTGGTTATCAGACCGACAAATGATCTCAAGTTGAATAACAACTGATTATTTTAATTAGCATGTAGAGTTCCTTCAATACTATAAAATAAGTAAATTACGTAAAGCTCGTGTACTTAGTTAAAATAATTTAAACCTGGTTTTTGAATTGCCCGTCATTATTATGCATAACCGCTATCCAACACAAAAATAAAAATTCGGTGAGTTATTATAAGAATCACTGAGGTTTTTCTATTCCGAAATAGTCATTGTATTGGGACATTGGTATAAAAAGATGTGTGATATGTACTATGTTTTGTGAATGACAGTTTAAAAAAATAAATTATTCTTGAAAAATAAAATTATGTGATGAGCATGAATGGTTACACGAAATATTTTGTATAGATGACGGATAGAATATAAGAGGACTGAGTTTGGCACGGATAAAAACATAGTAAGAAAAAGAAAAAAAGCCAAAGACAATGACAGTACTTATCAGATACACCATTCATTAATTCTTATAGACAATAGATGGTAATTTAGAAACTAATAAGTGGCACTTTATTAAAAATGGTGGTATTATTAAATGTAATTGTGTTGTCAACGCTTAATCTATTGTGCACAATATAAAAAGGTGATTATTCAAATGATTAAATCGAATGTTGTAAAAGCCATTCCCTGGAGTTTTTAAAGAAAGTATAAAAATGGCAAATTATGGCGTTATAAAACAGCTCAATTCGTTCTAAATAGCCAATCTAATTGGACCCTTTTGGTTGTAAATCAGTGTGCTTCTCCACAGCTATGTTTGATCTACAAACATGGACTTTCTAAAATATTATAACCGGATTCATCATTAAACTAATGATTCCGAAACAAACGACAGCATATTGGAATCAAATAATGGATACTATAAGCCTTGACTTTAAAAATCTATCGACATGATAGTTTTTGAGATGAACTATAGAATATTTAATATTTAATCGCCAATAAATTAGTAGAGTTCGAATCTCTCTAATGTGTTAGAAGCAACCTAATTCTACCTAAAGAAATAGTTGGAGTTTAATGCAGCACTTTTTTTTTTTTTTTTACCCAACAATGGCTATTATAAACCGCTGAAATTTCCAGTAAGAGAGGGAAAGTGAATGAGAAAGAAAATGGTACGACCGCCAATTTGAAAATCCCGCATTATAGTTAAATATGTCCGCTTATGTTTGATTTACGGAAAGATCGTCTTTGCCGTTTCTCCTATAGATCCCTTATTAAAGCTCATCCTAAATCATATTTTTTATGCCACTATAGGCGAAGAAAAGTAAAAAACAATCATAGTTTTTAGTCCCATAAATCAACTGTTAAAATGCTAGAGTGCATCATACCATAGAAAAACAGAGAGAGGGGGACAGCCAGGTAATGTTAATAGGATGTAAACGCTCATACTTAAGCATCTCGTTAATTTTACTAATATAGCTGTCTATGAATTACATTAACACGACTTAAAGCTAGCTACTTTTTACTTTTTACTTCCAACTTCTTGTTGTTGTATTCCCAAAAATATAAATCAATTATCATCTCAATTATTGCTTAAATTAATCTGAACTTGATGTAGGAAATGATGTTTTTTATTTTATTTTTCAGTATTATTGCTAATGTTAAAAGCAAGAAAACGAAATAAAAAATATCGCACATGTTTTTGAGGATTCAATTACCTCTGTTCCTGGTAAAATAAAACGGGATCGGCTTAACATTGCCATAACGTAGAAGTGCTTCCTATCTCCTGTCAATCAAAAACATTAATAGAAATATTTGCCTGATATAGGTTATTCACATCATTGAATTTCAAAGAAGTTCAAAACATGTATTCATCCTAATTAATTTGTCAGCCTATTGTAATATCCTTAATGGTTTTAAATTCTAAAATAGCACCCAGTGGCACAGAAGCGGTTATCAATTGTCTTTATTTTTATTTTTAATTTCGCCTCAGATGTGAATAAAAAGTTATTATTAACTTTTTGAAGAATAAAAACAATATATGGATCAAAGTAAAAAAAAGTTCCACAAGCAAAATAATATAAATACTTGACATTTTGACATCTTTCAGAACGAAAAATAAACAGGCATTTCATTTTATTATTCATACTTTTCATTTTAACCAATCATGCGTTTCAATTTGATTCTCCTCTCATCTGCAGCTGCCATGCTGATGGCTGCTGTTCATGCATCACCGGCTGTCGCTGCTACTGAAGTCGTTGCCGCTGACCAAGCTTCTACCACTGCTGTTGACAGTCCCGCTTATGGCACTGAACTTAAGAAGCATAAGGAGCACCATAAACATGATGATGATGACGGTGATGATGACAACAACGATGATGACAAGAAGCATAAGAAAGAAGAAAAGAAGGCTGCCAAGAAGTCATCCAAGGCTTTCAAGAAGGCCTCCAAGGCCGCCAAGGAGAGACAGGATGAGGCTGCCAAGAACAAGTACAAGTATCATCATTCCATTGTCAAGGCTCATTCCAAGTCTGCCAAGAAGTCTGCCAAAGACTACAAGAAGGCTTCCAAGGCTGCTAAGGAAAGACAGGATCAAGCCAACAAGAACAAGAACAAGTATCACAGCCAGCAGGCTAAGAGCCGCAGCAAGGCTTGTAAGAAGGAGGGCAAGTACTGTTAAACATCACTTATAATCTCTAGATTAACTATACATTCAAAATAATTGTTGTCTTTATAATTCCCTTTTTTCCTCTTTTAATAAAAGGAATTGTTTAAATAATTTAGTCAATTGACCTTCTGTTTTTTTTTTTATCTTTCAAGCGATAAGTTTAAAATAATTAAAAACCGTCAAATATGCTTAGGTCATCTTTAACCATAGAAACATTTAATAGATGTTATAATTGATATACATTTGGTTTATTCTTCATCAAAGGCATTTTGAGAATATTTATGTTAAGTGTTATTAATTAATAATCGTTTCAGAAACAAACAATGGTTTTTGTATTGACATGGATATAGCACACTTGACTTTTAAATTACTGCTTTATCGAGCCAAAACATCCTCCCTTTTTTTTGGCTCAAAAGAAAAATGAACCCTTTAGGTGATCAATTGACATCAGGGGAATAGTATACGAGTGTGTATATTCAAGAAATTAATCGTTTTGTTGCATGAATATTAAAAGATATCATACCAAATTGAAATTCTTGTAGACCTTTTTTTGGAGTTCTAGAGAGAGATTCCTTTCTCCGATCAAAAGAAAACACCTACACCTTTAAACCGGGAATTGGGTTACTTTAGTTTGTTTCATTTGGCAGTCTGTAATAAAGTAATCTAATGTTACTCATTGATATTAAGCTATCGCGACTTAAGTTGCTTCCTTTCTTCTTTTTTTTTAAAAATTTTCTTTTGCCAATATGAACGATAACTATGATGGGAGATCTGACGAGAGCGGGGGGGGGGATTTATGGCATTGATCACTTTGTGTGACATATTCAAAAGGTAAGTACGATCTCTATTGGCGTTATTTTTTGGGTAAGAAATCTTAATCACTCGAATAAATTAAAATGAACGCTCTAAATTGGAATTGCTTAAATTACTTTAGTAGTTCATCGTGTTTACTCAACCTATTGATAAGAGTCGATAATCAGAAAGAAAACTAAGGTTGATTGTTTGCTTACTTTATACACGCATTTTTAACAAAGTATAACATTTCCTAATCAACATAAAATTAAGCTGAATTAAACTTGTATATCGATAAGTATATGAAAAGGAGGGGAGGGGGTAGATTACCGCTTGAAATTGGTTTGCCAAGCTCCCGGGTTAACTAAAATGGATTGGTAATGAATCAGTACTCCGCTGATGTCTTCACCTCATTAAAACCTGGACCAATTAAACTACAGTTACACTTCTTAAAATTCACGAATCTTTTTCAATGATAATGGAGAATATTCGTGTTGGTGTATATTATTTTATTAAAAAAAGACGTGTATCATATCACTTTTTTTTTTTAAAAAAAAAATTGTTTAGACTCATGTCAAAATCTTATCAAAGCACGTACAGGTACGTTTACAGCAGAAGGTTCCTAAAAATTAGACTAGATCTTATTAGATTATTACCAAACCATAGTAGAAGTGATCTTCTTAATGAACCCACGTAAAAAAAATGGATTTATCTTATTTAAGGGAAAAAAAGTAAATTGAAGATTAAAAGTATCTATTACAATATTTCCATAATTGACTTTTTTTATTTACTTTAAATGACAGGATCGATCATTAAGTGGTTATGTCATAGAACTTACGCTTTTAATGAAGATCGACATCATAATTTTTTCATATAAAAGGGACAATCATTTTCTTTATTCCTTTTTTATATTTATAAATCCGTTGTATTTTATACAAAACAAACATCTATTTTCTTTTCTTTTCTGTATTTTTAAATGACCATTTCTCTTACTAAGGCTGTACTTATAATTGCAATTGTGGCTGCTTGGGTTGCAACCATTGCTGCTGATCCTACCTCTACTGCTGGTCAGGAGGTATCTGTCTCTCAACAATCTGGTGCTGGTCCCACTGGTGTCAGTGGTAAATCTGGTGGAGGCCAGGGCTCTGCTGAAGGTGGTAGTGCTGCTGAAGGCTCTGAAGATACCAAGGGCTCCAAGAAGCATAAGGGTTTCAAGAAAGGCAAAGGCGGCAAGAAGGGTAAAGGTGGAAAGAAATCAAAGTCTATGGAGTCTCATGGCGGTGATAAAAAAGATTCAAAGAGTCAGGGTGCTCAGGGACAAGCTCAAAGTGGCCCTTCCGAAGGTGGATCTGAAGAAGAGAGTGGATCTGGAGAAGAAGGCGGATCCAAGAGCCCACGTGGCAAAAAAGATAAAGGCAACTCTTCTGAAGGTGGCTCCAAGGGTTCTGGTGATAACTGCAAAGATAGCGCTTCCTCTGAAGGTGGTCCTAAAGGCCATGGTGGTAAAGACGGCGAAGATGACTCCTCCGAAGGTGGATCTAAAAAAGAAGGTGGCTCCAAGGGTGACGACGAATCCGCTGAAGATGGTTCAGGAGAAGACGACTCTGAAAGTTCCCATGAGAAAAGAGGTGCCCCAGGTCAAGCCCCTCAAGATGAAGAAGGCTCTCAAGAAGGTGGTCAAGGTTCTACAGACGAAGGCGGTCAAGATCAAGACATGAAGTCTGGCGATCAAGAAGACCAAGGTGGTGAGGGCCAAGATGGTCATGATTCTAAGGGTGGACATGGCAGTCGTGGTGGCCACGGAAAGAGCTCTAAGGGTGAAAAAGGTCATGTCCAAGGTGAAAAAGGCGGCCAATGCCAAGGCTCTCAAGGTGGACAAGGTGAAGAAGGTGAAGAAGGTAGTCATGGTGGTCGTGGTGGTCATAAACATGGTTCTAAAGAAGGTCAAGGGGGTCAGGATTCCGAAGGTGGCGCTCCTTCAGGAGGCGAAGGTCCTCAAGAATCCGAAGGCTCTGGCAAGCAAGATCTTTACAGCTCAGCTGCACAAAATGGCGGTGGTGAAGGTGAAAAGAAGAAGAGATGCGGTGGCCAACCTTGCAAGGGTAGCAAGAAGTCATCCGAGCCTTCCGGAAACCAGGGGTCCACTGAACCTGAGAACTAAGAGTATCACTGTTAGATGATTCTAAGACCATGTATAAAAAAAATAGTATATATCAAAAATTATGTTGATCATTTTTGAAGTTTTTTAAATAAAATAAAAACAGTCTGGTTACTGCTGATAAAATGTACAAATATTGAGTTATGTAGTTGAACAAGTATGATAAATTACTTTTTTAATAAATGAGTAATATTTTATTATGGTATTATTAAAGTATTAAGTTTCTTTTTACCTTTCGGTAATATGTTTTTTAAAAATAATTAAAAGTGTATTAATATAATATGAATGTAAAATATAAACTAATCATGAAAACCCTCTCTTTCCTTTTTTTCTTTTTTTGCCTTTTTCCTCAACATTTTGTCTTGCAACTCGAAGTGTCTTCCATGTGCTACAACGTTAGGGTACGACCATTGACAGATATATGTAATCAAATAACGGGGCAAAAATGCCAGCACAATGGCAAGGAAGAAGTTCATCCAAAACGCCCATGATCCAAACACCATATGGTACATACCAAGTAGAGTTGCATAGGTGAACTGGCCATATATGACTACCCAAAGGAATGCAAGGAGTATTTCCAAAGGAATAAAAAACAGCTGCCACCACGTCCAATAGTAAGTGTTGAATCCGGGCATCAAATTTGCTATAACAATCGCTGTCATTGCAACAGATGTTGACAGCTGTACACCGGATTCCGGCTCTCCATGAGGGTTTGGATTTGTTTGCCATAGAAAATAGAATGAGTAAAAGACCACAAGTGATTGCCAGACGGCATCAGCAAAGTATATCCAGAATCTGGCTTTTGTATAAAGCTTTCGCTGAATTCCTATTTTGTAGACTTCTGGCAATCGTTTAAGGTATGGGGCTGTGATGTCTTGGTCAGTACAACCTATATATTTTAAGTGAAAAAGAAAAACGATAAATAAGTATACATATTATATTAAAACTCAATGATATAACCTACCTATAATGACTACAGGTGCAACTGTAAATAAAAGATTATAAAGTTGTAAAAACGAATAATCATAAAATATGTTTCCCGACCATGCACTGTATATTTGATACCATAACGCAGGAAAGACCCAAAAGATATTTTTGAAAAAGAAGGTAAGAATCATCTCTGCTATACGTGCATAGCACCAATGTCCCTGAACGATCAGCAACTTTTCCAAGAAACGGAACTGAGCAATAGAATAATCTGCGGCCATAGCAGCTTGTACACCCTCTTGACCGGCAATACCGACACCCACATTGGCTACTTGAATCATACTCACATCGTTTGCACCATCGCCCACTGCCAGTGTCACAACATCATGGTATTTTCGCACCAATTCAACTACCAATGCCTTTTGTAATGGACTCACTCGACAACAGACAACACTCTTACATCGATCTGCTATACTAAGCAACTTTTCTTTGAGCTCTGTTTCTTCAAAAATGGCTGTCAGCGCAGACCCTTCAACCACAAGTGCGTTTTCTTTAAAAGTGGGAGCATCGCCGTTTTCTGATAGACGTTCATTCTCTTGCTCTACTTCATCCAGGTTTTCTTTCACTTGATCCAAATTTTTAGAAATATCATGATCTTTTCCACCTTTAATCTTCCATAATGTCATCTCTCCATCCAATAGACTACTAGCATACCCAATATTGATTGCAGTTTCAAGTTTATCACCCGTAAGCACCCACACTTTGATGCCTGCCTGTCTTAAATGTTCAATACACTTTGGTACACCCTCTTGCAGTTTGTCTTCGATAGCGGTAGCTCCAATTAATTTCAGGTTCGTTTCCACCTTTTCCTGCACAGCTGCCACCTTTCCGGCCCTATCTTGGGTAGACGTACTGGCTTCGTTCATTTCGACTTTCCAATCTTCATACTCCTGTTTATCTAGAATTCGATACGCGAGCATCAGCGTTCGGAGACCATTGTTTGAGAAAAGTCCAATATGTTGTTCTGTTGTTTCAAGGATATAATCCTGGCCGTTACTTTCCAAACGCTCCGATATAATATTATCTGCACCTTTACAATAAACGACAATATCATTCCATGGTTCTGGGCGTTCCAAAATGACGCTCATGCGTTTTCTGTCGGAATTAAATTCAAGCGTATGTAGTAACTTGAATGTGTACTCCTTGCCAAGTATATCCACTGTTAATTTGTTACCCTTTCGTTTTACAAAGGTGAATCCTGCATTTTTGGCGGCACTAACGAGAGCAGCTTCATCAGGAGACTCAGCCTTGTAATCCAACTGGATTTTGACACTATTATCCACCTTATCAGGCGTTTCTTCACTGGTAATGGAAGCAAATTCCGATCCTCTACTCGTTGCAGGAGATAAAACATTTGATTCTTCGTTCAAGTAGTCACTTTCTATATCATCATCGTTGCGATTGTGTTTGTCACCACCACCCTTTAAATGTAGCTTTTCCGGAACCTTTAATAGATGAGAACCTCCACTCTTGAACAGTTTTGTCACTCTTGGTAAACTTCGTCGCTTCTTTTTCGTTGAGAGTAGGCTATCGGTATCTGCAACAATGGGTTCTTCCTTTTCCTTGTCCATCCTTTCCTCATCCTCGTCGTCCTCTTCCGCTTGTTCAATGACTTTGCCATCTTTTCCAATCTTTTCAATAACGACAGTGTGACAGAGTGATAGCAGGAGAAAGAATTCTTTTACAAAACTGCCATGATCATCGCCCAATTGTGATATTTCACTTGTTTTCATATCTTTAAAAATCTGAGGATCTGCAAACGAAAGTCGATTTTCATCCAAACAAGAATAGGTCGGATCAAACAGCTTTTTTATCTGGCCCTTGTACTCCTTCATAATCTCTTTGCGCTTTTTTTTAAACTCGGCTTCTTCACCGCTCTCTCCAAAGGGATCCTCATCTAGCTCGATATTGCCATTATTTTTGGGATCACTCGCTCTTCTTTCCGACGATGTAGATGGTCTCGTTTCTTCATCTGGTTGTGCATCTTGTTTTTCCTGTCGTAATCGAGCACCTCTTGCTCCTTCGGATTCTGGAGAAAATCCATTGTCTCCATAGCGTGTTCCGTCAATGGTGCATTCACGAAAATCCATAATGTTGCGTGTCAAGGTACCCGTTTTATCAGAAAAAATGTATTCTACTTGACCCAAGTCGTCGGAGAGAGTCCACTAGATCAAAATGGGGTTAGAATGGACCGATTTTGTAATATAGGATAAGTGACTTACGGTTTTTGGTACACATGGCGCTTTTGATTTTTCGTCCCACATGTCAATATCACTCCATATAAAAAAAGCCTACATTCATATATTAGCTCACCCTGGAGGTTTGTATAAATGATTGTTTAAGAACTTACGTGAAAGGTCTTTACAAACTCGATGGAAACATAAAGTGAAATTGGAATAATATTTTGAAAGATAATTAAACTCGATCTATATTGGAGAAATAAATCGACTCTATTCTATTTTATATATATATATATATATTTATAACTTACAAAAAGTTCATAAATCCAACATAGCCAGGAGAACCCGTTTGTCTTGTATATAGATCTGTAGCCGGTATATACATTTGACGATGTCTTAAAACACCAGACAAGATACCACATATTAAGCACAGAATAAAAAGAACAATGAATGCAATAAGAATCTATATATATATAAAAACAAGTTTTAATTTTTTTTTCTTCCCCTCTTTTCGCTTCCTTCATTCCAATCTCTACCTCAAAATCCAATTGACGATCAATTTGACTTCGTTTACTTGGCGTATCACCCGAATTGAGCATGATTTTTGTATCCGTACCGGTAAACATGACGATGGCAATGGCCCATTTTGTGTTTCGCACCACATGACCTCTGAGTAGCATATTATCGATACCGAGCGGTATTTTCTTATGCCCATGGACAAGTGTACCCTCAAACTTGTAGAGATCGGCATTGGGCTTTTCTGCCTCGACATAAAACGAACAGTCATTTAGACAATCGGCACCGGACTGTATATCTTTAAATTCAGCCAAGCCAGTGCGAGGCTTCAGGTTGGTTTCACCATCCAGATCTTTGGTTTCTACAAAGCAGATACCGTTCTTATCAGAGGAGGACAAGAGGAGGGCGTCGGCCGGGACATTGTCGCCGTTGCGTAGCAGGATGAAATCACCTACCCGCACATTCATCGAAAGCGACTTGTGAAAGGTGCCTTGTGTGTTTTTTTCCGCCACTGCATTGGGCGTTTCTGATGCTTGACACCAGCTTGATGGCGGCCATAGATTGAACATGGGTATATCCGAATAATTTGTGTTTTGATAGCCTTGTATTGTATGAGTCAAGTTTTGATTGTATTGCTGGTCTACCTTGTGCCGCTGATAATCCTCAATGGCATCCTTGATGGCTGTAATGGTGACGACGGTACAGATGGGTAGCAAGGTGAGCACGGGTGATTGGACACCAAAGACAGGAAGCATCTGTATGATGGCCATGCCCAAAAAATAAATATTGGCCGCCCGACGAAACTGTTCAAACAGATTTTTGGGTACGAATGAAAGGATGGTGTATTTGGATGTTCTGACTTTGTTTGTAGGATAGCGTTGTTTGGGTCTTCCCTTTTTATCCAAGGCGTCGGAAGGGACAGGTAAATTGATAAATATGCGACGTCCTCCACATCCTACCTCACGTAACTTGACCTTGGATTCGGTTCGATGAAGGCTAAAGTTGCGAGTGAGCGTGTTGTTGCGTATGAGAGAAGGATTTCTATGGTCGGACGGCCTCGACTCGTTACTACTCTTCTTTTTTAGTCTGCTCCCAATTTTTTTCATTTTTTTTTGTCGAGATCAGAAGAAAGAGATAAACAGAAAAAAAAAGAAAGAAACAAGTTGATATTCGAGAGAAAAAAAAATTGTTGTATGATTAAAGTTTTGGATCAAACCCAAAAGCCAATAATGACGCTTCATTTGTCAAGTCAAAAAGGTAGGTCAAGATCCCTCCCACACATGGACATCATTTTAAAAATAAACTAACTGGGTATTAAAAATTCTTTCTCTCTTTTCTTTTCGTTCATCCATTACTAGTATTGTAAATATATTTATTGACAGACAAAAAGAATGAGTTTTAGTTTAATAATAATAAAAAAAGTACATATAATAATATTCGCCGACTCTTTTTTTGGAATGAAACAGGCAGGGTCAACTTTATTAAGAAAAACCTGAATGCGTATGTGAAATAGTCTCTCTTTTTTTTTTTTGAAAGGGTATGCTTTAGTAATTAGTCTATATGGTTTGGTGGGGTAAAGCTGTTAAGTTTAGAAACTTTTGAATTTTATATACATCATTTTGTTTGACATTTGCTTAGCAGCTAAGCTAAAAGTATATATACATGCAAGAAGAATTCTATCCTTTATCACTTGACAGATGGCCAAGAAACAACAACTGTTCCATAACCA
>VCJE01003087.1:37990-52229 GCA_024140265.1 Backusella liffmaniae | reverse complement strand
TTTTTTTTTTTTTTTTTTATCATTGATTTTACCCGATGAAACTGCAGTTGCCGAGAATCCGCCTTCAAGAACAGTGACACGCTCTTCAAATACATGGTTCGTAGGATTTGATATTCTGTGCAGCAAAACGGTTAATAACAGGGTTTTATTTCTCTGCCCTCTTCGCCCTCTCTCACTCTCTCTCTCTCACATACCTAGAGTACAAATGTCCCTTGGTACGAAGGTTACATAAATCAATACTGTGCTGGTAGTCATTGAAAACAAATGACGTGCTAGCGTAGATAGGAACTGCTCTAGCATTAGTCGAAGGGTCTGGCTGTTGACCTCCGTGTACTTGTAAGGTATCAAAGTGATAATTGTGATCTGGAGACTGCATTTTTTTTAAAAAAAAAGTGAAAGGGCAAGCGAGTGAAAAAAAAGGTTGCTGTATGAGAAAAAGCGCGTGTTTATATAATAATTTAGCGATTTCTTAATTGAGAGCTGATAAAAAAAAAAAAAGGACGATAGTTCAATACGAGAGGTCGATGACCATTTTTAATCAAGACGGTCAGCATATTCTCGTCAATGTGATTTATGCGCCTCCAAATTCGTTTGTTTGTTTTGTTTGTTAGATTACACAAAAGGCGCTGAAATAAAGCTGAGTATATCCTTGCTTTTTGTCAATGAAACCAAATCTTGGAATAAACGACATGCTTTATATGGGATAGGCTCTAAAAAACAATCGAATATTGTGGTTGATTATAATAGTAAAGTAATAACTTATTCTTATTCAATAATGCAGCACGATTTCTCAGTCTAGCTTTTGTTTTGTTTGTTCTCGTTTGACTCTATAAATAAATTTAAGGCAATCAATTTTTATGTGTGAAAAAGCGTCTTCATTTCTGAAATAAGAACGAAAAAGGTTGAACATCAGATTTCCTATTTTAGTACTTGATAACGAAAAAAAAAAATCTCGAAAGAATAAAAAGAAAAGAATAAAGCTCGCGTTAAACACGACTCTTTCAAGTCTATCCTAATTGAAAAAGCTCCCTCCATGGAGGAGAATCAAAAAGAATAATAATGCTTAAAAAAGATAAAGCACGAAAAAGAAGGAGTCTACATGATATATCATTTGTATGCAAAAGAGCAGTCGCTCTTTAATCACCCCAAACAATATGGTAACATCAATGCCCAAGCAAAACTTTAGTGAGCGCAATTATCCCTTAAATTATGGATTGACACAGATATAGCTTTAATAACATCAGCACCGTCAATCAATTCAATCGAACCATTTTGGCATAATTGGCAATGTGACTGTTAACGTGTCCTTACTTTTCAAGTATGTTTTTTCTTTTTTTCTACTTTTTCATTATTTTTTTTTAAAATACTTAAAGCATGAATGAGCTTACAGCAGGATCGATTCAAGCCTTGTACAAAAACAATAAAAAGTCGCCACTTTCCAAGCATCCTCTTGTACAAGTGATATGGATTCGGTCAGTGCCGTCAAATGGTAAAACGCGTTTCAGGTACCACAATGGCAAAATGTTGTCAATGGACTGATGGATTTAATTAAACACAAACTCACTTTTAGGGCACTTATATCGGATGGAGTGCACTATATGCAAGGTATAAAAAGAGCTGGTTGGTATTGTAGTGACAAACTAAAGTAATACGTTACATAGCGATGCTTGCGACTCAGTATGCACCTGTCATTGAGCAGGGGAAAATAAAGAAATATACGATTGTTAAGCTCAAAGAAACGGTCCTTAACGAAGGAGAAAACAACAAGTATAATATATGATGAATTATTAAAAGGAGTACGACTACTCATAATAATACTCGTGTTTTATAGGATGTTGATTGTACTTGGTCTAGATGTTGTGACTGTACATGTGGATGCACAAATAGGAAACCCTGTTAAATTGGAAGATTCAATTGACCCTTCCAGTCCTGCGCCGAAGTCTAGTAATGGAAGATCAATGTCAGCATCTTTTTTCCAAAGTCCTCCTCAAAGTGTGCCTCAAAGTGTGCCTCAAAGTGTGCCTCAAAATCTATCTCAAAGTCTATCTCAAAATCTATCTCAAAGTCTATCTCAAAGTCTATCTCAAAACCCATCACAGGGTCTACCCTCAACACCGCCAATGGACACTTATGGCTCCTCCCAGTCATCTTGGTCATCTCAGCCTTACCAAACCCATGCCAAGCCGGAACCAGGCACGCAGCAGCCAACGTATCCATCACATGGACTGTCCGTTCCCTATGTTGGACATCCAAACTCGATAAATATAATGCCCATCAAGAAAACGCCTACACTCACTTATCCTTCATCACAGAATACCAATATTAGTTTATTCTCTTCATCACAACAGCATCCAATTCCTGCGTCTCAAAGGAATTCCATAAATTTATTTTCAGCATCAACACAACCCATGAGAAAGATCAGTTCAACTGTTCCTGCACGAACTCCGGCTCCATTTATGAAAATCAGTGAACTCAGCCCCTATGTTAAGAGGTAAAACGATATTTACATATTTATGTATTTATATTCGCATGTATATAAAACGAATGGCGGTATAGTTGGTCACTTCGAGCCCGAATGTCATTGAAAACGCCGGTTAGAACATGGAGCAATGCGCGATCAACAGGACAATTGTTTAATATTAATTTTGTTGATGAAACGGTTAGTCATCTTATTATGGTGCTGATAAATACATGTAATTTACTTTTCTACTATCATCAAAGGGCGAAATTGGCGCAACAGCATTCAATGACCAAGTTGAACGATTTTATGGCTATCTACAAGAAGGAAACGTATACACCATTACAAAAGCAAAAATTACAATGAATAACAAAAGATTCAGCAATCTGACTAGCGACTATGAGCTTCATTTGGAATCAACAACTGAAGTCACACTTGTAAGTGTAAAGGTTGATTTATTTTCAGTGACTGAACAGTAGAATATAAAATAGTGCGATAATGATCCAGCTATTCCTTATATGAAGCTAAATCTAGTCAAAATGAGTGATGTTGACTCGTATCCATTACATGGCATTGTTGGTATGTTTTCAGTATATCTTTGTTATATTATATTATATTTATATGAATCATTTCCTTTATTAGATGTGATGGGTGTAGTTGTTGAGGATAGGGGTTTATTTGAAGTGACTAGAAGAGTGGGAGGAGGAGGAGGAAAGCTGGTAAGCAGAAAACCGAAATGGCGTGACTTTTTATTTGACAGTGGATGGGTGATAGGTCCAAAAACGAGAGATCATGGTGGTGGATCAATCTTTATATAAAGTAAAGTTTACATTATGGGATCAAGAAGCAAAGGATTTTGACCCGACCGATACACCTGTTCTTGTTTGTAAAGGCGCTCGTGTAGCCAAATACCAAGGCTCATATTTATCAACTTCTCCAAATACAAGTATCAAAAGAAACCCTCCGTATCCGGAAGCAAAAAAGTTGAAAGAATGGTAAAAAACAAGAAACTCAAGATAGTAGAATTGTTGTGTTGCTCAAGCAAAAAGTGTATTTATAGGTATGACTCTGTGGGACACTGCATGGATTATCAAACACTTCAGTTGAGTGAAGTAGAGGACTTTCACAGTAGACTGCCAAAAGTTTCTATATCTGATGCTATCAATGGAAATTATGGGTGGGGCAATAAACGTGATTACTTTCTTGTCCGGGCAACGGTTACATACATCAAGCCAGATAATGGCATATACGCTGGTTGTCCCAATTGTAAAAAGAAGCTATTCATGAATGAGGGGGGACAGTGGTGGTGTGAGAGATGCGAGATGGTTTACACACACCCTGTTTGGAAGTGAGTCTTGTATAGAGTGAGAAAAGTGTATAAATGTAAATTAACCAATCCTTTTTTTAAGGTATATTTTGACTTTTTCGATTGATGATGCAAATGGGCAACTCTTTGTAAACATGTTTGATGAGCTAACATCAAAGGTTTTCGGGATAACTGCAGAGCAATTTATGAGTTTGAAGGAAACCGACGAAAGCGCTGCAGATAACATGATTTATACCATTCTTTTCCACACCTTTAATTTCAACATCCGTGTTAGAACAGAGCAATTTAATGTAAAAAGTTAATCGTTAACTTGAATTATTATCATTACTGATCTTATCATCATCGTTTTAGGGTACCGATCGCCTCAAATATCAAGTCGTGGAGATGAGCCCAGTTAGTTTTATCAGAGAATCCAGGTCATTGGTGAGCGACATTTATTCGTTGTTTAAATAAACGAATATTTCAAGCATAATTAGGGATTATAATTATAAAATAAAAAATAAATAAAGTATACTATATTGTAATAAATAATTAAATCAAGTTGATCTCTACTAAACATTTGGATGGAAATGGTAGTTTCCATGATGCAATTTAATTTCCCCAGTGAGTCTCCAAGCCGAAGTAGGAATGTTTTACTATCATCAGAAGTCGGAACCATAAACTTGTATTACTATATTTTAATATGCAATCCGAATCCAACAATAATTCCCAATACATTTCAATTCCTCACAGTGATGGTTTGGACAGTGCGCATGAAAGCATTTTGGTTACAAAATATCGCTTGTACAGTGATTTGTACATTGTTTTAATGCTACATTTATCAATCATCTGTTCATGTTTACTCAGCGTATTTTGGAATACATTGATCATTTACTTTACTATTGCTATTATTATTATTATTATTATTGCTTGAGTACCATCAAGTTACCTGAAACAGTTTATCAAGGGTCACAAACTTTTTTGACTTTTAGTGCAACAAACTTAATATAAACGTATGTAACTGTTTGTCACTGATTCTTTAAACATGCTTCAAGTCAAAAACTTGAAAATAATGATAGCTGATCAAGTAGTTTTGCTTAAATCATTGTATTATTTATGCTTTCAGCCTTTTTTTGTATGCTTATAAAACACATCAAATATAAATCGAGAAGTGTAAGTATGGTTTAGTCACAAGCGAATATTATCTAATAATCATCATGCTTGCAATCAGGTTACTTTAAGGGATGATTTACCTGTGAACGCTACATTGCCTTTTATTTCATTCTATCTCTCGCTTGTTATCACAACTAAATGTTTCTGAGAATCATGTGGGTAAATATAAATGTAGGCGCGTGAGTGTATTTTAAAAATAGACACAGGTAGCTTTTTTGGTAAAAAGGTTAAAAAAATCGTTTTAGTTTTATAAAAAGTTCATAGCACCATTTTTTTTTCTTTTACAGTAGGATACATATCCTCAATTTATAAAACTAATAATAAATAAAGATATAATTAAACACAATTTCTCTTAATCAAGTCTTCCACAGACATGTACTTTTCACAGATGACTTTACGGTTTCTGACTTTGGTGCAACATTCAGATAAGCTAGAGATCCTTCACATTTACCTTTGAAAATTGGTAGACTCTTATTCCAATTAAGCTAGTTTAATCGATATACGGAACCAATACTTTTGCTATTCACCATTACTTGTCATACAATATCTCTACTAACCCGAAGAATAAGTGATTTGTAAGTCTGAAAAAAAATAGGTACTTCAGGGACTCGGGATTACATACAACAGAGTTTTTTGATCTATTACTTGATGGCTGAAAATCGATTTCAAGTGGGAAATAAAAACGGATGTACAAATTCATTTTTTGCTTTTAATACTTTTAGAGTCACAAACACGAATGTATTTTTAGTAGTGAACCGAGGATCCAAAAAAGAACCAAACAAGATAAAATAAACCGACATTCTCCTCGTCCCAAAAATTCCCTTTTTTTTTTCATATCATCATGTTTATTGATTACTCTCCAAGTATAATAATAAGAAAAAGGTGCTTTATTGCTGCTAATACTTTTTCTCAAAGCCAAGACAAAAGTTTTACTCTTGATTTTTAGCTTCAGCAGGAGAGGGTGAATATATCGTTAAACCTTAAATAATGAATAGGAACCAGTGATTCAAGAAGTATACATATTTTTTTATGTAAGAACAAAAGGGTCTAATTTACAGGGATCACAATTCAATGGCAGCTCAGGAAAAATGCTAAGACGCTCTTTGTCAGATATAAAGTGAAGTAACACAAATGCGTCTGATTGAGAATCCATGGGAAAAAAATGCTGTTGTAAAGCACTGCTTGCACTTGTGAATTAAATATGCTCCTCCCCATACACTGTGTAACAATTGTTAGCACTGCAAAAACAAATAATTAAGCTAATCATTTTTAGGATATTCTTTCCCTTTATATAAAAACTCTTCAGATCTTCATTTTTTTTTATTTTTTATTTTATTAATCTTATTTTTTTTTCGTTTTAACCTTCTCCCCCCAAGCATCAAAATAAATGTCTTTTAAAGAGGGCCTTTTTGCCTCGCCTTTTAACACTTCAGACGATGAAATAGATCCAAATACTTCAAAGGGCAAGGAGGTTCTTTCGCAACCTCCTGCTACCAAATGGGAACTTTGGGGCTACTATCTTTATTACAATGGGGTAAAATTATATAGAGAGTGATAAACAAAAGGAAAGAAAAATACTCATTTGTGGCTGTATAGGATAACGGCTATACCATGTTTAGTTATATGGTTAACATTCTACAGTCGCTTGCTTATAAGGGCGGTTATTACCCTGACACGCCAGATGTGAAAGGTTGCGACATCTATTCTGACAAGGTCTGCTATGTAAGTATAAGATTATAATAGCACCCAGAATAAAAACGACCAAGATGAACTTGGAAAAATAAAAGAGGAGAGATCAAAAGTGAAATAGAAAAGGTGGACTAATCATACTTTTTGAAATAAATAAATAAAGGTGAGCTGGACTGGAGGTAAAGGGATCCCAGTAGCTTCTATGACTTTGTATGTTCAAGCCATTTCTTTCTGCGTCCAATTCCTTATCTTCACTACCTTTGGCAGTCTTGCTGATTACGGTAGCTGGAACAAATACATCCTACTGATAGTTACTGTTGTTGGTTGTGCCACCCAAATCATACCCATTGCTTGGGCTTACAACGATGGTTCTGCATGGAATTCAATGATGGGTATTGAGATTCTCGCATTAATTGCATATGGTGCTTCTCTTGTATTTTATTTTGCTGCATTCCCAACTCTAAGGTAAATGATGAAGATCAAAAAATGACCGATTTTTTTTTCCTCAGTCTCTCCTGAAAATCGCACAATGGTTACACACATAAAACTAACTTTTATATTTGTGGAAATTAGTGATAATTTGCCAGTTGTTCGTAAAGCCAGAGCGGACCCTGATATGACCAAGGAAGAAAGCGAAGCCGTTGCCGATAAATGGAGAAACCACGTCTCTGCCATCTCTACTGTTTTCTCCAATATTGGTTTCCTGATATTGACAGGTAAAGCGCAGCTTTTGTTTTTTATGTATAAATATGCCTATAAATATGCCTATAAATATGCCTATAAATATATAAATGATTTTGTATTTCGTGAAACGCCATCTAATAAGCAAATCATTAGGTGTTTTGTCTGGTGTATCGTTTATTAAATGGGAAAAATATAGCTTCAGAGACGGGGATCAGCATGTTTTGGGAAATGATCCTCTTTACAATTACATTGGAACTGTGGTCTGTGGTGCCTTTTGGGTCATCAATGCCATTCCATACTTTTTGGCTGTTCCTCGTGGAAGAAGGGGACCGGATCTACCTGAAGGTGCCAACCATTTCACTATTGGCTGGAAGTCCATCTACGTTGCCTTTAAAGAAGCTCGTAAATTGCGCTATCTTTTCCTCTATCTATTTGCCTACCTTTTGTTCGCTGATGGTGTTTCTACGACAAATCAAATGATTGGTATTATTCAAGGAGAAATCACTAGTTTTTCTGCTCAGCAGGTTACTATTCTTAATTTGGCCTCCGCTGTTACATCCATCATTGGCTGTCTCTTTTTCCTGTGGCTGGCTAAACGCTTTAATATCAAGACAAAAACCAATCTGCTTATTATTATTTTTCTTAGTGGTGTTGTGGCTGTTTGGGGCTGTTTTGGTATAGGACTTAATAACTTTGGCCTCAAGACAAATTGGGAACTCTGGGTGTTTTATGTTTGGACTGGCTTATTCACTGCACCCATCTGGGTATTGTATTTGAAAAAGATAGAGGAAAGAAAAAGGCGAAGCAGACTTTTGCTAATTATCGTTTCATGTTTTAGGCTTGGCAAAATACCATGTTGGCTGAACTCTGCCCCAGAGGAAAAGAGAACTTGTTCTTTGGTCTTTTTGGTGTCATTAATAAGGGCTCATCCTGGTTAGGTCCGGTTGTTGTGTCTGCTATCACAGAGCATACAGATAATCTCTGGAAGGGCTGGCCATTTGTTCTTGCCCTTTTTGTAGTTGCCATTGTTATCGTCTTTTTTATTGACGTTGATAAGGCCAAGATTGAAACTGAGAATTATTTGGCGAATGAACAGCACGCATTGGAAGAAACCGACACAAAGAAGGTTGAAGTTGCAGAAAGTACTGAAATCCAAGAAAAGAACTAACTTTTAATTATATTAAAACAAGCAATCATCATTTATCTAATTTTATACATGTATTTTGAATAAACTATCACTTTTTTTTTTTGGAAGTGGCCATTTCAGCGTTTTATGTGTGAAGCCATATGGATAAAAGTGCTACCCCACGTGATCAATGAAATTAAAAAAGTTGTTAGAGTGATTTGTCCCGGTAAAGGAAGGAAAAAAAATGTATGGAGGTAGGCTTTCTATACCAACTTCCAATGCGTATTACCCTTTATTTGAAGTGGGAAACACATTCTTTATCCATTTAGCTTCTTGACTGTGTGTTTCGTTAAACCCACCTTGTGATTTACCTGATTTAGTAGTTCTGTGCAACATTTTAAAAGGCCCATTATTAAAGTTTTTGGCTTAGACGTGCCACTAAGATGGTATGAGTATTTTTGTTTTGTTATTTAGTTCATTTTTAATTTTCAAGTTATTTATTTCCTTTCCTTTCTTTTCTTCTTCTTTTTCTTTGATTCACCAAACACTTTTTTTCTTTGCTTTTTTTCGGAAACGGAAAAGAAAAAATCAAGATGTCAGCTGAAGGAGGGACTTCGTCTAAAATGAATGATAGGCCACATTACACCATATCTATCGGTATGAAAAAGAATAGCAAAGAAAACAATAAAATGATATATTTGTTCGCGCTTTATTGACACAAAACAGATATTGGGTCAACCAACACTGTATTCTCTATCAGTTCCCATAAAAATGCATATCCCTTTTTGGTGTCACTGAATGACCTGACTACTTGGTTTGTATTTATTTTTTATTATTATTATTTTCCTTTCTGTCTCTCTCTCTCGCTCACACACACACACATACAATCGAAAAAATATTCATCCATAAAAATAAAGCAAGAGGAGTAGACAAAATTCTATTATTATAGGTCCCAGGTACTTTGACGAAACTGCATTTTGGAACCATTACGCATTTAAAAACAAAATCAAAACTACCACCGGTAGTTTCTCTCACCCTATAAAGCGCTATCTTCGAAACGAAGGTAACCTTCCAGCTCTTCCATCCAATGTCACTATTGAAACCCTCTTGACGGATTACCTGAGTGAAATCAACAACTGCGCACTTATAGTTATTTCAAATTCAACACCGATAAAAAATATCAGCCCTTCCTCATTTACCTATTGTATCACCCTCCCCTCCTCTTTATGGAGTGAAAGCACAATGGGGCTCATCAGAAAAGCTGCTGTTGCTGCTAAACTTGTTGAATCCACCTATCAAAGAGAGCGACTTGTACTGATGAAGGAGAGTGTCGCCAATGCTACATTTTGTAGAAAGGAATATGAAATTGTCAATAAACAATCTTTAAAGACAGGCGAGCGCTTCCTGGTGTGTGATATTGGTGGTAAAAGCATGGATGTCTGCGTTTTTGAATTCACAAAGTTGCAAGATTTTATGGAGGTCGCCCAGGCTCAATCTGGTCCGTTTGGTACTAAGTTTTTCGATACAAGAGCAAAGTCTCTCTTGAGGGAGAAGATTGGTATGGCATTTGACTTTTTGCAGGAAACAGTCACGGAAGAAATGCTGTCCAGTATTTATGTCCAAACTATGGTAAAGTTCTTTATCATCATTGAGCTTGTATTGGAAGTACTCACATCATGTTTTATTTTCTGACTAAAATAATAGTGTAAAAGCGATTATGAAGGAGAATCATGTGTTGTGGTTTTACCAGAGTCCTTGAGTTCAACCACCAATTCATTACGAGATGTTGTCGATGGAAAGCTAACACTTACTGCGGACGAATTAAAGGAGGCTATTTATGATCCACTTTTCACAAATATCTTTGATTTGATTCGCAAACAGTTTGAACTTGCTGAAAATAAGATTGACACCATTTTCATAACAGGTGGTCTTGGTCAATCTGTGTTTGTCCAAAACAAAATCAAGAAAGAGTTTGGAACTATGGTTTCTTCGACTTTTATACCCAGAAATGGTGTATTATCCGTCGCTCGCGGTGCTATCTATTCTCTTACTAAAAAGACAAAGGATCTAGTTGTTTATAAAAAAAAGGAAGGCAATAACGAAAAGAGATCATATAAAGTTGTAATGGGAATAGGTAACGTATAAATCTGGTATACTGTTTTATTTTCTAACATGATTTATCTGTTCTTTAATACAGATTTTGGAACAACGTACTCCGGTGTTGCCTACTCTGTAATAAACGATTATGAACAAAATCTTTCAAAGATGAATGAGTACTTGTTTGATGTCACATCATGGTTGGTGCAGTTGATTTATTATCATTCCTGGATAAAGCTAACAACCGATTCATTTAATTAGGAAAAATCAACCTCAAGGTCAGCACCGCATGAACAAAGTGCCTACAGTGTCAGCTTATAATGGGACTGAATTAAAGAAATGGGGCTATGAAACTACCAAGAAGCGTAGTATAAAGGACCTTCATGTTGTCCACAAATTCAAACTTTATTTGAATAAGGAAAGAAATTTACCTGAGCTTCCTGAAGGTGTTTCGCCCTTAAAAGCAATAAGTGATTATCTACATGCACTACATGCTCATGCCATGACAAAGATCAATAGAAGTAACGTTATCATGTTTCAACCAGATGATATCCGCTACTGTCTCACAGTGCCTGCCATGTGGACTGACCAAGCAAAGAGTGCTATGCGTCAAGCCGCCATTGATGCCAATCTTATCTCCGCCAATGACCCTCAGGATCGCTTGGTGCTTGTTGGAGAACCTGAAGCGGCGGCGCTTTATTGCGAAAAAAAGATTGACGAATATCAATTAAAAGATGGTGACCGATTTCTCATATGTGATGCTGGTGGCGGTACAGTAGACTTGGTTGTGTATCAGATTAAAATAGATAATGGGAAAAAAACCCTTATCGAGGTGTCAAGAGGCACGGGTGGTATATGTGGTGGTACTTATATAGATGAACGAATGAGATACCTTTATCGTCGTGAACTGGAAGCCTTGACGGAATCGGAAATAGAAATAACGGATTCAGTATTGGACGCTTGTATGACTGAATTTATATCAACAATCAAGGTATGTAATCATCATGATGTACATGTGTACGCAAAGATTTTATTGACATAGTGAACCTACAGCATTCTGTTCAGCTTGAAAACGCTGAAGACGGAACCGACGATGATGTTGTTTTCATTACCTTGCCTAATGAATTTGGAAATTTGGAAGCAACAAACGGGGTGTCGGTCATTGAAGATTGTAAGCTAGGTATTCCTATAGATGTCATCAGAGACGAAGTATATAAACCCGTAACGGATAAAATCATGGGCCTGATAAAGTATCAGTTTGAGCAATCACAAGAAAAACTAGATGCTATATTTTTGGTTGGAGGATTTGGTCAATCTGGATACTTGTTGGAAAGCATTCGAAAAGAGTATAAATCAAAGATGGGATTAGTTTGTTCACCTGACCAAGGTGTGATGGCCATTGTAAGGGGAGCTGTACTGATGGGCTTAAATCCGCAATCTGTGACCGAGCGAGTTATTCGACGTACTTATGGTTTCTCCTGTGGCCTGCCTTTTGAAGATGGTGATCCAACTGAGCATAGTTATCCATCCAAAGCAAACAATACACTGTACTGCAGAAATAGATTCTTTGTTTATGCAAAGAAGGGCGATATTCGAAGCATCAATCATTTCGTTGTTAGAGAGCTTGTTGGCTCATATGGGAAACAGCCTGTCCTGCGTAAGTTTTGTACCATTGTGCATGTTTATGATTCTAAAATATTTCTTTTCATCAACTATAAAAAGGTCTTTATGCATACGATGGAAGCACCGGTGATATACCCAGATATACTTTCGATGATAGAGTTAAGAAAGTGGCACAATTTAAAATAGTTTGGCCCGATCTTGGCATCACTGATCTTGAAGAAACCATCGAATATAAAGTTAAATTCTATTTGTACCAAACTGAAATCATGATTGAAGTCGATATAAGAGGACACGTAAAGGTGTACGCATCTGGATATGAATCTGAAGAGCAGCCTCTGGAAGAGCATGGTATTCAAAGTGAAAATGTGCATGATATCCAACACGATGAAATCAACGAAAGTTCAAGAGAAAATGCAATCACATTTGGTACAGAAAAACTTAAATCAAGCTATACTCAGACTGTGGCTGCTGCACAAACCAGCCAAGATGTAGAGCTATCACAAGAAGAATATGGTATTCAAGGTGTTGTTGAAGAAGATATTAAAGATTAATATGCGTATTTTTTTTATATTTATTTTATGTCACTGAAGTCCAACATCAGCAACAACAAATACAATGCAAATGAAGGACAACCCAAATCTATAATAGAAAAACAAATAAAAAAATCCCCAATTCCCAATCTATTTTATTTATACACAATCTGATGCCGTGCATTTGTTTAATAGCTATTTAATGAAAATAAAACTATAAATTAATAATTCTACTATCTATCCAAGTTGGAATTATATAGTCAATCCCAACGTACTTTTATACATACTTTTTATTTATTTATCAAGACAAGACAGCCCTTTATTCTGCCAATATACTCAACAGATAAAAAATAATGGCTGCTTGAAGCATTCAGATTTCATTTTCATTTCTTGTGACTGCGTTCGAAGTGTCAAGATGTTTTTTTTTTCGTTTTTTAATTTCTTGTAGCTTTCAATAAAACCTTTACAGTCAAACCATACTTAACAATGCGTAATACCAAAGTCTTGGCCGGTTCTTCTCATCCTGAGCTTGCTGAGCTTGTTACAAAACGACTCGGAATGCCTCTTTCCGAAACAACTCTGAAGAAGTTTAGCAACAAGGAAACAAATGTCGAGATTCGTAAGTCTGAGTTTTTCAAGCCAAGGAAAAACAAGTCTGTACTGACCCTTTTGTCACCATAGGCGTTTCTGTTCGTAATGAGGATGTTTTTATTATCCAGTCAGGCTCCAAAAACATGAATGACAACATTATTGAGCTTTGTATTATGATTCAGGCTGCTCGTATTGGTTCCGCCAAACGTATTACTGCTGTTCTTCCTTACTTTCCTTACTGTAAGCAAAGTAAGCGCAAAGGAAGAACCAGTATCACTGCTAAATGTAAGTAGACTGAGTGATGTCGTGTGTTTTGTATTATGGGTATTTACTTGTATTAGTGGTTGCCAATATGCTTGCTGTTGCCGGTGTTGACCACATTATTGTAAGTGCCGCGGTTTTATTATCCTTGACGAAGACATATTAATGATATTATGTAGACCATGGATCTCCATGCTTCACAAATGCAGGGTTTCTTCCAACGTCCTGTCGATAACTTGTATGCTGAACCCGTCATTGCAAGATGGATCACTCAAAACGTTCCCAACTGGCAGAATGGTGTGATTGTATCGAAGAATGCGGGTGGTGCCAAGAGGTAATTATCGTTATAAAATGATATTGAGTATATTATTCATCATTATTGTTTTATTTAGAGTCACCTCATTGGCTGATGCACTTCGACTTGATTTTGCATTGATCCACAAAGATAGATCTCGCATGGGCCCACAAGGTCAAAACAGACCATACAGCGGTATGCCTAAATCCAATCAAGGCGATTCTACTGTCCGGGTGTTTGAAGAAGAAAAGGCCAGTGAAGACGCACCCCAAGATCTTACTGCAAGCATTTCATCATTGAATGAAGCTGGTGTCAATGGTGATATTGTAAATGCTGCTGTTACTGTAGTTGCAGATAAGGACGGCGAAAGCACAATTACTTTGGTCGGTGATGTTTATGAAAAAGT
>VCJE01003087.1:20036-30676 GCA_024140265.1 Backusella liffmaniae | reverse complement strand
TTTTTTTTTTTTTTTTCAGGATTAATAATTCAGCTAATTTTAACATTTTGATACCTATTTTGTTAGTGTAACTGACTTTGAAGCAATTAATCATATGTATGCAACTAACTTGGCGATTGTATTTGGCCCTACATTACTTCAGCCAGCTCCTGGACCTGCATCCTTTGCGACGACCATGTCAAACCTGGGTCATCACCAAAACATTGTTAAATACCTCATTCTAAACTACCATTATCTATTTGATGTTGAAAGTGACGAGGTGGATCCAGTGAAAGAGGATGATTTAAAGTAATACATACTTTTATTTCAGAACAATCTAATTTTATCTCGTTGCTTCTTTTATGGCTGGTCCATACATCTTGTTCCTCCTCCTATATTTTATCATAATTACTGATTTTACATAAATTAAACTTAATTTTTTTAAAAAAGAAAGCAAGTAAAATTATTTTTTTAAAGTAATAACGAACTTTCTGTGCATGAATATCTTGAGTAAATCCATACAATTTCTGTTCTAGAACACAAGCTGTCTTCGGACTGAACTTTAACGTCACTTATTAAACTTTTTGTATAAATATGCCCTTTTTTTTATCTTTTTCTTTTTTATTTTATTTATCACTTTTTTTTTTTATAGTAAAAACGAATTATCTTGGAATGCAGCTTCACTTCATCATGTCTTCACCCACAAATCCAAAGCAGCGCAGTGAGCCAATTTTTCTAGAAAAAAAGAATGCTTGGGTATCTTTACCGCCATCATTTCCTTCTCTGACTCATTCGCCACCAGAAATCAGAATCGACCCTAGCTACTACCGTACAATACCTCAAAACGTGACAACACAATTATTTAGTGATACCCACAATAGAAGCAGTAGTATTAGTAGTAACAGTTGCAATTCCAGTGATGATGATGAAAGTACAAATAGTCTGTCAACGACAATTCCCCATCATCGGATGAAAAAGAAGCCTTCTCCGTCTCCGTCTTCACCTACAGGTTCATTTTCACTGCCCGTCTTTGATTCATTCAGTTCTTCTACAAAAGTAAATCAGGCAACTAAAAGAAAGCATTGTGCAACAAAAAACGCCTTGGCAACTCCAGCAGATGGACAAAATCAAAGCGATTCTACCTCGGATGAGACGTCTGGGATTATAATTAGTAAAAAGGCCAAGACAACTGCAGCAATTGTTTATGACAACTTGGACATTGATATCCCAGACCAAGTTGTCTTTAGTGATAAAACCGAATGGATACCAAAACCCGAAGTATTTAATAGAAAACCTGGTGTCCGTGTTTACTGGAAAGGTAAAATACAACAAGGTAACAATGTAATTGAAGAACTTTATTATTCACCCTCCTCTTTTTCTTTTCTTTTTTTTCCAGGACCACCTTTAAATATTCGTAAAATGGAATATTTTGATAGACTTCATCCTGGTGAAGCGACCATTGCTGCCACATTAAGGTTAACTCCTGAGCAGTACATTAAATGTAAACGTGCCTTAATCTTGGCAGCATATGAAGCCTCTGAAAATAACTCTTTATTCCGCAAATCAGAAGCACAAAGAGTTTGCTGTATTGATGTCAATAAAACTAGTGCTCTTTGGAATGTTTTTGGTAAATTAGGTTGGCTTGGTACAAAATGGCCCCGATAAAGCTAAAACGAATGCAGAAAAAAAAATAGTTTTTCTCTATGTATAGCACACACTCCTCTCATATTCTGTAAATAAACATTTAAACCAAACCGTAGTTATAAATATATTTATAGAATTCATAATTTAAATGAGCCAAGATG
This sequence comes from Backusella liffmaniae, assembly GCA_024140265.1. NCBI lineage: Eukaryota > Fungi > Mucoromycota > Mucoromycetes > Mucorales > Backusellaceae > Backusella > Backusella liffmaniae. The sequence continues at coordinate 28,892 of VCJE01003087.1, read as the reverse complement.
AAATGCCTTTTGTAATTGTTAGCAAACAAATAGTATCCACCAATAACCAATTTTTTTCTTTTGAGCAACCTCCCTTTTTATTTCTAAACGAGATACTTTTCTTTCGTGTTTGTTACACTTTGATTATTATTATTTGATTAGTATCAAGGAATAATGGTCTGAACTATGAGCTTATCAGATAAAAATGAAGATTTTAACTACTAAAAAGAAAAAGGAATATTTTTCTTGTATTGGTGAATTATTTGTATAACTCGTAAACTTTTTTTCTCCTTGTAAACCTTCTTCCTATTGTGTAGTAGCTTGGAAAAGGTGTAATTGCCAAGAAAAAGACTATATCAACTTAATTTTGTATTGTAATACTTGATTAATCTGTCGATCGTTGTATCACAAAAAGTAGAAGGTCACTATTGGCCATTTTGTTCTGTAACACGATATTAAATGACCGAATAGAAAATAGAATTTGGGCTTGGTAAAAGAAAAAATAAAAATAAAAATAAAAAAACAATTCATATTCAAAAACTGTGAATTAAAAGCAATAAAGCGTAAAGCAATCTTTAGTGAAAAATATGTACAAAGATGGAAATTGGTTTTCTCTCAAGGCATGTGATTATCATTTACTTAACATAGTATCCCATGCTTCTTTTTTTATGTTGTGGATTTATAAATTATCATGGTGTTTCAAATTATACCATTTTATACATGTAATGCGTTGTCGATTTAATTCTGTTTTTCTGTAAATAAATGTATATTACTCAACGAGCAATGAAATGAGTGAAGTCTCGTCATTCGGTCCAAATATTTTGTAAATTTGAACTATTTAACTGAAAGTATGGACAATGTGAATAAATCAAAAAAATCAAGATCCTAAAAATGCAAGTGTGTACCCTATTTTGTTTTTAGAAACCTCTCTTTCATTCAAAATTGGGTACTAAATTTTAAGTCTTTCTGGAAAATAAAAGTAAAAATAAAGACGGTTAATTATGTGGCATGATGAATCCCCCTAGTTTTTATTTTATTTTCCACAGTACTGGGTATAGAATTATAGGAGAACAGTTGTTCTATAAAAAAAAGCCGGTAATTTACAAGTTGCAATATAGCTGAAAATAGCACGGTAAAACTAATAAAGCTTTCATCAGCTGAAAGACCAGTATATACCTTATTTTACTAGTTTTCTATGCTTTTTCGAAGTTTACTCTGGCTTATTGATTTTACCAGTATATTTAAATTTGTACAAGCCGATCAAATATCCGATTCTGTAACTTGGCTTAAAACAAAACATCCTTTTAAACAGAATTACGACACGTAAATTAAGACACTCAACCCTTTCTTTCACTTGTGCTCCAAATGTCTAATATGATGTGGGCTGAACTCCAGCAACCTGTCTATCCAGTGGAATATAACAATACTATCAATTCCCATAAATTAAAGTATCAGTCAAAACCAAAGGCAGTAAATCACCCATACATGCAGCAGTATCCTTCACATAGAGAACCCACAAGCAATAGTAAAAAAGAGCAAGATGAGCAGCAACTACAAAAGCCATCTTCACCAAAATTAAGCACAAAACGAAAATCTCAGTCTAGTAAATATATTGAGGATGATGAGAAGCGTAAAAATTTTCTTGAAAGAAACAGACAAGGTAATGGTAACTATGCTAAAGTTAATTATAACTTATATACTACTGTTATAGCTGCCCTAAAATGCCGTCAAAGAAAAAAACAGTGGCTAAACAACCTTCAAGCAAGGGTTGAATTTCTATCAAATGACAACGAACAGTTACAAATACAGGTTAATTTGATGAGAGAAGAAGCAATTAACCTACGAAACTTGCTGATGGCTCATAAAGATTGCCATCTAAATAAAGTTATCCAACCACAACAACAGCAGCAGCAGCAGCAGCAGTTTGGGGGAGTAATTCCAATAACACCATCTAATACAAGTCATATAAATACTTGATTTTAATTTAACCCTTTTAATTATTAATACATATATTCTCAAAAAAAAATGCGTTTACACATCCAGGTGTTATTGTAGTTAATTATTAAAGATAGTTTTTTGTGCTTTCAGTATGATACATTGGATTTTTGATACGTATTTCAATTAAAGACATCTAATTACTACTAAAACTTGAAACATTGGGTGATAATATGGACAACATTAAATGCAAACATGTACATTTGTATGACTCTTTTACAATGCCAATATCTACCTTTATAATAAATACTACCCCTACTATTTACAGGGATTGTATGATAATGAAAAGAAAAACATGATCATACAAAAGTGACCTTAATATATATAAATATTTCCTTTCTAAGTGATATCCGGCTTTCAACCAATTTCATAATGGTGTAACAAGCACTTGCTTGACAAAATGACCTGATTTACGGTTCATGCTAACGCATATGTATTTGATTGACTGTAAAAGTATATATATTCTCTTGAAATTATTTTGATTCAAGTAGTATATCTTATATTGTTATTGCTATTATTATTATCTCTTAACAAATTAATGTAATTACAACTGTAGCTCTTTTTATTTATTTTTATTTTTTTTTTACTTTTGATTTGCTGTCATAAATTTGTCTGTTACTTCTGGTTCTTCATGTATTCAAATATCAAAGATTTCGCACTTTGTTTTCACTTCAAAAAATCGATATATAATTATTTTGAATCTTATAACTGGGTGATTATCTAGTTCTTTAAAAGAAAAATAAGGAAGAAAAAGAAGTGAAGATTGATCTAGTCAGCGTCTCTATTTTATACGTATATTTTTATTTTGCCGAATAGTTTTAAAGAGGAGTTTATAAATCCATCATATTTACAATACCGCAAATTAATTTTTCTATGCTTTACATGGTTGCAGACCTGAATTGTTGCACAAAGTCGATCCTTAAGAGCCCAGAACCATCGAATATTTGGTAAAGATCTGCTTGTTAGACTTGTATAACCAAGTTTTGAAGGTGATTATCACTCTGATCAACTCTTTTATACTTTTCTGTTGATTCCACGAAACTAATTGGGCAATTTGCGATATACTTCGATGCAAAGCCCAGCAATTTGACCAATCGCTGTTCAATCCTTTTTATATACAGTCTTTTCTTAAGAAAAAACTTTCCACCTTCTTTTTTCTTTTGAAACTCTCCTTCTTTTCTCCGCTTACCTATTTATTTTTTATTTTTATATATTTTCAAACTTTTGACTTATTTCTGCTCTTGTATTTTATACCAGAACATCAATAGTCATTTACATACATATTCCCCATCTAGATAGATATATAAATAGATATAAATATACTATCTGCTTATATTCCATCATCATCTTTCTCATAGCACATTTTATTTTACTTGTTAAATATTAATATAAAAAAATAACAACAATATGGTCTCATCTATCTCAGGGCCAAGGGGAAAACAGCGTCTTGCTTTCTTTGGATTTTTCGCAGTCGCTATTATCATCTTTTTTTTCACAACCATAAGAGGCTCAACACCAACTCTTGGCAACAATAGTTGTCATACCACACGATCGCTACACACACCACCCGCACAACAAGTCCGAAAACACACTTACCTAGACCTCAATAATTTAAATTCGACAAAATTTGGTAAACAGGCCCGAGAACACATCCTTGTCTTAACTACACTTCAAAACGATGAGCAATATATGGATAACTATTTCAATCTACTCGATCGCTCAACTTACCCTAATAAACTTATTTCTATTGGACTTCTTGTATCAGATTCTACAGATGGGACTATGGGTGAAATCAATTTTCATGTAAACAGGCTACAAAACAGATGGAGTAATCGCTTTTACGAAATTGATGTTTTTCAAAAAGATTTTCAGTTTGAATACCGCAAAGATGATACCTCACTGGACTCAAAAAGAGCTACCATGGCTAGAGCACGCAACTTCTTATTAGCATCTGCCCTTAAAGAATACCATAGTTGGGTTACTTGGATCGATGTCCAACTTCACTCCTACCCTGCATCGATTTTCTCGGATTTAATGTTGGCTGATAGCGATGTTGTAGTCCCTAATTGTTTATTATACAAAGAAGATGGCTCTTTTTGGGCTTTTGATAGAAACAATTGGCAAGAGACTGATAGTTCGCTAGAGAGACAACAACAAATGTCTGAAAATCAAGTTTTAATGGAAGGTAGTAATTACAGAATATATTATATCGATACCGCTTCAAATTCAAGGCATGCTTACACTTATTACTTTCCTTTAAATAGATTACAATGAGTATTCAGTGGGACGATATTTGGTATTATTTATTTGCTCTCTCCACAAAATAATCAAGGTTTAATTAACTAATTTTGTATTTTAATGTCTTTTTTTAGCTGGTTGATATGCCGACACAAGAAGGACATGACTTTAAAGTGGATTTAGACGGTGTAGGTACAACATTTACATTGGTTAAAGCTGGTGTCCATCGTGAAGGCGCGATATTTCCCCCCTTTGTATACGAACATGAGATGGACGGAGAAGGATTTGCAAAGATGGTGAAAGCGATGGGTTACTCAGTACGCGGAATTCCAAGCTACATCATTTATCATATATAATATCTATCATCTATGTATATTCATAATAGAAATCACATACTCTTCCTCTCTTTTTTCCTTTTGCTATCCACTACATTTTAATTTTCTCTTTATTATATTGTATTAAAACTTTCATTTCTTTTTTCCATTGCCAAGTGAAACTGTTTAGTAGGTTGCACAACCTCAACTTATAAATTCAAATTTTAAATGAGAACTGACCATGCTTTCACATCAACGTTTTTGCTATTTTTGTTATTGTTATCTCTAAACATGGTAAAAAAAAAAGCGGTTCTGGTGATTTTATAATTCCATCAACAGTTTGTATAAATGTAGATACGCCTTTATGAAAGAACTTTATTATGTTTGTTGGCTGAACTAATTTAACAATTTTCCTTTTCTTAATAAATGATATAGATATCCCAGATTTTTATGAACTAATAATAATAGCATGGAAAGCTTAAAGATACATCTGATATCATTTACATACCTTCATGAATATTCAATAACATGACTAAATTTAGAAGCTAAATAAAGCAAATAGCTGTAGAGAATGAGAACACAAAGTTAATTGAATGACGTTTTTGGTGTCCCTACCAGTCTTAAAAAAAGTAAGGACCATGATTGATCTACACTATTTCTTATTTGACAATTTTCTTTGGAGCCACTTTTGTTTTCTTTACTCGATCTATAAAATATTTTTTCCATCAGTCAAAATGCATTCAGTCAGACTTATGAAATTTGTATTTTTAAATATATCAAGCAGATTTACAAAACAAATGCGATTACAAATTAAACTTGGAGAGTAACTGTTAGAGTGGGGAGGCTATTTTTTATGTAAATATTTCACTAACAGTCCTTTCTACTTGGAATTATAGTTAATCTGAGCTCATTTATGCTGTCTGTAGTCCTAGTAGCATGTATATCCCCTATTTAGAGCGAGAGTAAGTCTTGTTTAGATTATACTAATATGATAAATAAAATATATCCTAAAAATTTATTCAAAAACCATTGATACATGTTAAGTGATAGACAATGGGCACAATCTCTATCATTAATAAACCTAGACCGCTACGCATTATTATGGTTGCTATTGCTAAATCCAAAGGTAGCCATCGTAGACAATAATAATTTCAGACACCATCAATAAAATTGCTTTCATTTCTTTATGATATCCTGTTCTATAGGAAGGGAGGATCTTGTCTTGAGTTAATCATGCTAAGCACGTGGCCGAATCTACCATACATGTGACCAGATTGGAGAGACTTAATGAGCTCCTCTTTTATCGAATTGAACTATTCTGATCACTTCAGCATCAATTGGCTTTTTTTAATCAAGTTACCAATAAAGCCGGAGTACATCTTAGATAAACCCCTTAATCAAAAAATGTTTAATAGTTTGAAATATATCATAAAAACTTCATAAAACCATATAGTCTAACACAGCTATCAGAACCGATCACAAAGCTGGTTTATATTGTATATCATGTTTGATAAGTTTGAATAATTGCAAAGGGTTTGGTTTTACGCGCCCCTCAAAAAGGTTTAGATTTTATCCAGCTCTACTTCTGACCAACCATAATGACAGTTTGTATTAGTAATAGAAGGATCAACAAAACAGTGAAAACTGGAAAGCATTATCAGCAATAAATGACTACCATGTAAACTATTGTATTAGAGGGTTAAATCTTTCGCTTATCTTCGTTATATTGATCATGTGCATAAATATGAATATAAACATATGTATATATGGGTGGGTTCTTGTCCATAACAAGATATCTATTAAAAAATACAGTTAAAGTTTACGTGAATAGAATGCTATCAACACTAAAAGAGAAAAATACCTTGGTAAACCCTGTCGATTTCAAAATATCCAAAAATAATTATTCTTGGTGAACCATTGGCTCATCGGGTAAAAGCAGTGGATAAAACCGCTGGTGATTCGTAATGCGAGGTCATAAATATAAAAAAAAGAGTCATAATTTTAGTGAAGTTAATGGAACGCAAAATTCAACTCTGAACGTTTTCTTTCCCACAGGTCAAAACATTGGGCTTTTTGGATTTATTTTGACATGTGTGCCTTCCGCTGTACTATATTATTGAACAAAGGCCAAAAAGTAATAAAGATATGAAGCTACTTGCAACCATTTTACCAACAAATGCCTATCGGGAAAAATCTCCGTCAAGGTAGAATGTGACCGGTTTTTTTCGGAACTGACTAACTCGCATTTATATATATAGTCTGATCTGCGAAAGCTCTTTTTTTTTCTTCATAATACTTATAATTATAACACCACCACTCCCCTCTTATTTATAAATCTCAAATGATTAGAACAATCGCAAGGACTCAAGTTCTCAAATCAGTTCCAGTTAGTCGTCTTGTACTACCTAGTTTGTCCGTTAGCCGCTCTTTTGCTACCAAGGCTCAGAATCTGGATTCCAAAAAGCGTAATGCAGATATGCCTTATGAAGTTTACCGTGAAGTTATCGAAACGACACCCACGCCAATGCGTGAAGAATTTATGGGCACAAAAAAGCTCTCCTCTGAACAGCTTGAAAAAATAAACTTCGAGCCCGGAAAGCATTATATTCCTCAAACAGCTGGTGATAAAATGGCGTATTACATGGTTAAGGCTCTCCGTACATTACCTGATACTTATTTTGGAAAAGATCATTATATGCGAGCTGTCATGTTGGAGACTATTGCAGCAGTACCTGGTATGTAAATATAATATATTTGTTTTTTATTTTTTCATTGTATTAATGATTAATTGGGTAGGTATGGTTGGAAGCATGCTTAGACACCTTCATTCACTACGTAATATGTCTGAAGATAACGGATGGATCAGTCACTTACTCCATGAAGCAGAAAATGAACGCATGCATTTAATGACTTGGATGAAATGTCTCCAGCCCTCTTTGCTTAACAGATTGATTATCCTCGGCGCTCAAGGTGTATTTTTCAATGCTTATTTCTTCTTTTACTTGGTCTCTCCAAAAAATGCTCACCGAATGTGCGGTTACCTTGAAGAAGAGGCAGTCATATCCTACACACATTTCTTGGATGACATTGACAAGGGAATTATTCCAAATAGCCAAGCCCCAGCTTTAGCAATCGATTATTATAATTTACATTCAAATGCAACCATTAGAGATGTAGTATTAGCTGTCAGAGCAGATGAGGCTGTACACCGTGACGCAAACCACTTCCTCTCCGATCGTATTGCAAACCATCAAGAAAACATTATTGCAGAAGCAAAGAACCTTTCAAAGGATTCAGAAGACTATAAACGTTATCATTCTAACCACCAAATTGCTTAGAAAAAAATCACCATAGATATATTTATTATGCTTTTTATTATTTATTATGCTTTTGTACATTGTTTATTATAACCCGTTTTTTATAAAAAAAACCAATAAATATTATAAAATTTAGAATACTTATGTGGGACAGATAGCCAACTTGCGGATCCAAGGGTTTCATTGATACAAGAACGCGTGTCAATAACATACGCATGTATGCAAGTCAATTAAATAAACATATAAACAACGTCGTTCCCTTAAACCAAATAAAGTGACTCCAATACGAAAAAAAAAACGATGATAATGTAAAAACAACGAAAGAAAAGGGAAGAAAGCACAATGTTAAATTAAAAAAATTTGATTAAGATTCACTTTACTTTTGCTTGATCAATTGTCGTTTATTACACATTTCTTTCTTTCTTACTTTCTTTGTTCTGTTTAATATAAGATAAATTTGCATGATTAAAAAAAATGCATACTCCCTGTTATCTAAACTGAAGAATAGCGTCTTTGCGGGTTGGATGTCGTTCCGAGAAAGTGAAAGAGAGGGTCAAACCTACCTTGCATATGACATCATTTAATTTATTTATTATGTCAACTCAAACCAGTGAGATAACTTTATCCATTATTCAAATTAACCAATGCCTTATTTTATAAGTAGAATAAAGATTTGCTCTAATAACAAAGTATAAATATGATGTATTTCACAGTGCTATTGACCATATTATTGATAACAGCCACTGTAAAGCAATCACTCCATGAATTAAATGGGCGCATGTTGGGAATGAAAATATTTGAAGAGGAGACATGACAGAAAATGATTGAGACAACATGATGATCATACAGCAGTTACCCTGTATAGAATCTTGTACGCGTGAATACCCCTTTTTAGAATACACAAAAAGAGCGAAGGGTTTTTTCTTTATTTGCATTTTGTTGTTTTTAATTTTCCATTTTTGTATACTTGTTCCTTTTTTCAGCTGTGTCTCACTTTTGTTATCGCTACTCTA
>VCJE01003083.1:0-11079 GCA_024140265.1 Backusella liffmaniae | reverse complement strand
TTTTTTTTTTTAGCTATTGTCATGTAATCCTATCATAAAATTCACATCTTATGCTTTTAAAGAGTGCCCTTCTCATTTTAAATTAAATGTGCGTATGTAGGATATAAAAAAACAATATGAAAGCTATTTTGCTATCATTTCGATTTTTCATTTAAGGCTAAATAACTTTTCAATAGTGAATCAATAGAAGGCATACGAGTTGGTTATTCTTGATCTTCTTTTTCTATTTTATAAATCAAATTAGCTTTCTATTAGAAAAAAAAACAACGTTTAAATTAACATACAACATCATAACAAAGAATATTTTCTAATAAGCACTTATTTCATGATATCAAATAAAGTAATAAAAAAAAAAGTCTTTAGAAACTTGAGAAAAAACATATTGTACCAAAATTATACGCTAAACATGGCAAATATTCCTATTTAAATATACCCCTCCAGATACAGTGCACAAGGACAGTTCCGAGGGAAAAAAACATTCATATTTGGTTTATCAGTAAACACTTGATAAGATATATAATTAGATCAATTGACCACAGAGTGGTATTTCATATCATCTGCAAGATAGCGCTGTCTTTTAAAAAAAAAAGTGATATGATTAGATCTATTCTTTGACTTACATTGACGTGTATTTGATGAGAAATGAAAGGTTTTATTTTAATCAAAGTGGACTTTTAAACAAAGGAGAAACAAAAGAGATCTTTTAATATGAATAGTCAAGTTTCATATATCGATGGTCTCAAACCGCAAATACTGTTTAAAGGATATCTATAACATCATAGATAACATGTGATATCAAAGATTATCTTTCATCATGACTGGGGAAATATTTATTTATTTATTTATTTTTTTTTGGAAAATGAAGAAGGGCACTTGTTATACAAATGTTAAGTACAAAGAAAAGCAAGAGGGTAGATGGAAAAAAAATATATGTAACAAAAGTAGAAAAAAAGTATATGTAATAAGATGTGTTTTTTAAAAAAAAAAGGTGAGAGGGGAGTAATAAAATGCTTAGTCTTTTGATTTTTCACTGAGTTTAGGTGATTGACTAGTACTTCCATTTACAGTCGTATCACTATCCTTAGAATGGTATAATGTTTTCATGGGGTTTCCCTCGACATCGACGGGTTCAGTTTCCTGGATTTCCTCTCGATGACGGGATGGTGTCTTTTGTAGCAAATCTCTACCTGTAGGTTCAGATAACCTTAATTCATGTAACCCGATGCCACCCATGTCCTTCTGCTGACCATAGTCCAGCACGGGTTCTTCAATGAGATCAGGTACACCCTTGATAACAGTAGTGCGATCAGTCATGAGAAGCTTACGTAGGCTATTAAATTTCTTGTTTTTGTGATGTGCTTTTCCTGGGTTAGCCGTGTTTTCTTGTCGGACTTCGTCTTGATCTGAAGCAGATGAATTGCCATCGTTGCTACGACGACTGCTGGGCGTACCTGATTCCTCGTCGAAGGGAAGATAGCCATAGGCACGTTCACCCATTTGAGCCCAATCGGTACCAATGATTTCATCTTCATCGGCAAGACGGAGTTGGAGGGCAGGGATTTTGTTGATGATAACCAAGATGATATAACTAATGAAAATAGAAAGTTAATAAGATGTTATGACTATAACATGAGAAAAAATACATTACGTGACTACAAATGACCAACCTGATACGCTTGCAATTGCTGCTAATTGAATAGGTACTTGCATCCAGTTGCCATCTAACCAACCACCGATTTGAATAGTATCAAGTGGAGTACCTTCAGGATATCCAAGCGCAATAACGTCTCGCTGGGCAAAAATACCCGTTAGTACAAGGCCTACAAGACCACCAATATAATGCACTATGTATGAAGTGGTTAGTTTAGTTGTATTAAAAAAAAAACTGTGTTATTTTTTTTTCTGCTTTACCTGCAAAGACATCAAGGGCATCATCAAATTTATATTTATGCTTATAATTCAAAGCAATATAACAAACAATGGAACCGATCGCACCAAATGCTAAAGAGCTAGACGGTGTAACAAAGCCTGAACCCGGTGTGATGGTAGCCAAACCAGCGACGGCACCAGTGCAGAGACCAATAATACTCCATTTACGTGAATGACGGTAATCTAAAAATACCCAGACAACGCTAGCTGTACAGGCTGATAAGTGAGTGCATACGAGCGAATTGACTGAACGGGCATTTGCAGCCAGTGCGCTTCCTGCATTAAATGCAAACCAACCTATTGTATGTTTTTTATATTAATTATCTATCAAAAGTAAAGTAAAATAAATATATAAATTTACCAAACCACATAAGGGCCAAGCCAAGGAAAACAAAGGAGACATTGTGGGGAGTATTTACATTTTCGTTATAATCACGACGCTTTCCGATAACCATTGCGTAAGCAACTATATATAAAATGATTAGCAAATCAGATATATAAAAACAATCGAAGGTTTTACCTGCGGCTAAACCACTAGAGATGTGGACAGGTGTTCCACTAAATCATGCAAAAAAAATATGAGTTTTTTTTTTTTAATTTTAGTTGAGGGGTTTTTCTTCAATTACCCAGCATAATCCATGACACCCATTACAGTGAGCCAGCCATTGGGGCCCCACACCCAGCAAGTAATGATGTCTATGATGTATGATATTAAAAACCAAAGAAAAAAAAAAAAGACATTTTAAGTGACGAAACTCACCATAAACTAAAGTTGTCCATACAAAAATAAAAATGATTGCCGGTCCAAGCTAAAATGAAAATATTAGAAGAGGGGTCTTGTGATAACATTATAAGAACGTACCGACATTCGTTCAGCCGCCGATCCAAAAGCAAGAGCTGAATAAAAAATAAAAAAAATTGGGTGCTCAGTACTATATCTTTCTCTTCCGCGGAAAAGGAATTATACCTGGTGTAAGACAAGCAAACATTGCTTGAAAGATCATAAATGCTGAAGAAGGAATTGTATGTGTGGGTAATGCTGGCTTTAAACCAACACCTCTTAATAAAAAGTTTGCTAAAAAAAAAACTCGTGAATGAGAAAAAAATATAGATAGTAATGCTCATGAAAAATACCGGAATCGCCAATAAATTTGCCACCTGTCCCAGAAAAGGTAAGTGAATATCCAATCAAGTACCACTAAAAAAGGATAAAAAATTGATAAGATATTTTTTCTTTTGGTTTGTTCCAGATTAGGCTAATCTTTACTTGAAAAGACACGACTGCTACTGATAATACAGTCAAGTACATGAGTGACAATGCATTTTTTGCTCTTGCTAAACCAGCATAAAAGAAACCAAGAGCTGGAGACTATAAAGAAATAATGAATTTGATATACATCACAATTGGGTTAGTAAAAGCTTGAAAGTCTGTATTCATGCCATTCATTTCTGATGTGAAAAATAAAGTACCATAATAAATACGAGGCAGGCACAAACCATAACCCATCCAGTATCGCCGCTGTTAATACCGGAAGATGCTGTGCCCGTAAGGGGATCTGTTGTCATTGTAGTATTGTCAGGCATATTTACTGATTTGCTTTTATTAATGAGATAATTAACCGATGCAACAAAGTGTGTATGTAACGGTAAGAGTGTTATTATATGTATTTAATTCTTATATTTATGTGGGGATGTGTGTTTTGTTTATATCTGAAATGTAATGTATGTTTTTTTTATAGATATAAATCAGAAAGTGTAAGAAATTAAGTAAAAAAAAATAAAAAATGCAAATGTCAAACTATTTAAATATGTAATGAAATAAAAAAAAAAAAAATTGGAATCCAGCAAATGATATAAAAAGAGTAAAAAAAAAAGTTAAATTAAAGAAGAGAAAGAAAAGAATGACGCTAAGGTATTAATATTTTTATATTATTTTTATGGATAAAGTAAGTAAGAGATAAGAGCATGACATTTGATAAGGCGGCTTTGTAAAATTCAGATAGGTAATCCGATAGAGCGATCTGATTGGTCTGATCGATTTAAACAATACATGACCTTTACAGTTTATGTATGGCGATAAGATTATTGATTATGCTTATTGAGTAAAATAGATGATACAATACATATATATTTGATATTATAAACACAAATAATAAAAAACAAGACGAAACCAGGGATATTTTCCCTTTTTGTTATGCAAATCTTCAGTTTAGCTTCTTTTCATCTGTATCCAATTGGTATTCTCGTGGCACGTCTTCGTGGTGCTCCAGTGTCTTTGCCATGAATTTCATAAATCTATTTCCATAGATTGATGGTTTCACAGCAGAGATCTCATTTTTGTTCTGGGTCATAGCCTTTATAAAATGCTCAGACTTCTTCTTGATGTCGTATGGTGTAAGGATATCGATAATGCCCATGAAATAAAGCGAAGGCACTGCCTTGTTATTTTCATCGGTTGCCTGAAACCCGCCATTATCCGAATAGAAAACGCAGTTACGACGTCTATGAACAGATCGAAATCGTTAGTTTTTAAAGTTTCTTTTGTGATACGATTCCCGCCATTCACTTTTTTTCGAGCCAATAATAATAAAAAAAAAGCACTTACTCATCAAAAGGAATATCAGGTAACTCAGACATATTTAACTTATCCGGATTTGCTTCCATAATGACTTTGCGATAGACCATAGCTTTGCTTTCGCGTCGTTTCATCATGGAGGCACGACGCTCTGCCAGCTTGGTATCAGGCTAATTTATATTTTTGGTTAGTAAAGCCCTGCGTGGTGATATAGAACAAAGTACACTGGAATAGAGTTGTACACAATTGCTCCTTTGTTTGTTACCTGAAAAGATTGTAATGTGGAGTTGCGGACATTTTCCTTGTTTCCACGAATGATATCGTGTACACCTATCATTAAACTATAATCCATGATATTCATTCTGGCCAGCAGCTAAAAGAAACATGTGCGTGTGAAATTAAGATGAGGGGAAGTTACGTATTTGCACACAAATAGATTACCTTGACATCACGAAGTAGTTGAGTAATAAATAATTTTCGTTTATACGGGCCCAACTGTAGTTTTTTACCCCTTTTTGTCCAATTTAGATCCTTCATGACTGCATATGGATTCTTACGGATTTCCTCTTCAGGTAAGAAGCGTCCTAACGTAGAACCTTTGAGATCATAGGTTTCGTGAATGTCTTTGTTTGGTGGCAAGACATTTCCCATGACTACAAAATGTATTTTACGGCCACGGGGCAATTTGACTCTGTGTAAGCCATAATATCGACATAGTAACGTATCGGGATTAGAGGAAACATGCTATTATTATTATTATTAGTATTATTAGTATTAGATATATAAATATAAACAGACACTTACATTGTAATATTCATTTAATATCTTTCGCATGAATTTATGTTCAGTGTGATGAATTGTTTTAATGATAAATCGATAATCTCTAGAGTAGTAAAAGAAGCTACCACTTTTTCCAGGGGAGCCGAGTTCAGACAAGATATATTTACTAGTTAATGAGATCTAATTAAAAAGAGTAAATACAACCAGTAATGACTATAATTCTTAATAGCTCACTTACCAAATAATCAGCTGGATCAATACCGAATTTCTCTCGTAAGCCTCTAAACACCCAAGGGGCGTAGTCTTTAAATTTGAAATCATATTTAGCACCAGGTGTTAACTCATCACCGGTACTATTAACAGTAAATAAACAAATGTCAGTAAGAAAAAGAAGGAATTGATAGAGAGAATACATTACACATCAAAAGCCAGTTTGTGAGCAGCAGTGAAATCTGCATCATTCAGAGTTCGGTTTGGTTTAGCCGACACTCGTCCGACTGCAATACGAATACCGGTGAGCATATTATACATGAGAACATAGTTTTGATGTCCTTCTGAAATGCGTGTCCCCATCAGCACTTTATCCTCATCCTCTGAATGTCTTCTACGAGACAATCTACGGAACGCCTTTTGTCTGGCGCTCAATTCCTTTTGGAACTCCTCGGTCAAGCCGTCTGTATTATTTGCAGTTTGTGAGCGCTTTAGTAAGCTACTATTGGATGGATCCTTTGATAATAGTGAGCGCCTTTTTTGCTGCTGAATTTGTTTTTTTGTTGTTATGGAATAACTGGTGGAATGCCGTTTAGGCCCAATGAACGGAAAATCAATATCATCGATAAAAGGCATAGGATCCGTTTCGGCACTATGAACCGTCGCATTGGTAGCTGATAACTGTGAGCGTGGTAAACTGTTTTTGCGAGATGTGGGTGGTATTGGTGGAGGCGGAGGAAGTACAAAGCTGCTGTTACTAGTGTCGCTGTTGAAAAAAAGAGGCTCAGCGCTTGTTTCAGGTTCACTACTATGCAATGAGACGATTGAGTGGTTATTATTTGGTGTAGAGAAGACTGGTTTTTCGTTTGAAACAGGCACTGGAGTATTCACTTCATGCCTCTGCTGCTTGGCAAGTTTGTATTCTTCTGAATCAACTTTTGAGAGATTAGATAAAAAGTAGTCGTTGTTTGATGACTCCGCTGTAAGGGCCATTCTGTCTTGGTTGTCTTCTTTTTTATTAAGTTTTGTTGTTTATTGCTTTTAATAATTGTACAAAATACGAATCCTCTCCAAGTGAAAGAATAAAGAAAAGGGGTTAATATTAAAAAACAAAAACAAAATAACAGTAAAAAAAAAAGGGAAAAGAGAAAGAAAAAGCGATTATTACACTCACGTGGGCAATGAACAAGAAAGGAGTGAGTAAAGCCTACGATTACATCACCTTGAGTGTACAAAAAAAGACTGTCTTGCAATTGAATGTTTCTGTGCTACAATGAGAACACCAAACAGCTTGAACCAGTCAACCTGTTTATCTTTACTATTTAAAACTAATCCAAGTCTCTTGTTTGTCAATAAAACAATACTTTTTAATAAACAGTGGAACGATTTATTCTTTCCATTCTTCTTCTTTTCTTTTTTTTTTTATAAACAATAAATCTGCTGATTTCTTGAATTATCCTATAAAAAAAATCAGGAACAATTATATTTTTAAAAGGAGAAAAGTTACTGGTTTTTTCAGATCATCTTGGATTGAAGATACAAGATATAAATATATATTTCTGTTTCTATAATTACAAATTATAATCTTAAGAATGCTCTTCAAAATCCATCTTGTGATGTTATATCTTCATATTTTATCAAGACCCGAATAAAAAACTGTATATCCAAAAACCAAGTTTATAAATAAATATAAGCTGGTTGCTTTGTCATACACATGCTATCAAAAAATTCAAAGGGAGAGAGAGAGTCAAATGTAGCATAAAAAAAGGTGTGATCACCTATTTGTTACACAAACTACAGGATTTTGGATTTGGCAAGAACCAATATAAATGTCAAGACAGTAATTGAAAAAGTACACTGCTATGCCTTATAGTCCTTGATCCCATTGATTGATGCTGACTTACATATATAATTATGAACCCATAATGGGAGGTGTACTTTAGAAAAAGAATCATTTTCTCTTACTGCGCAGAGAGAATGACAGCTGATAATAAAGCATTATAATTAACCACGCCTCGCTTTGTCCTTTTTCTTATTTTTCTGTATTTTATATAATCGTATATAAATGAAGATCTGCAGCGGCCTTATCCTCGGTTAAAAAGAAAAAAAATCCTTAGAGTCCATTATGGTACTATCAGTGCTATCATTCACTATTTTAACTTGCTAGTGGTGGCATCATCAAATAAGTACGAAATCAGGTCTATCATCAACAGTTTAAATATTGATTGACTCTTATAAATAAATAAATATGAACATGACATGTAAAAAAAACTAATATATATGATAATCAAACAGAAATCAGATTTCGCTTAAAGTTTCGCACCAACAATCGGAACA
The DNA here is from genome assembly GCA_024140265.1 of Backusella liffmaniae. Taxonomy (NCBI): domain Eukaryota; kingdom Fungi; phylum Mucoromycota; class Mucoromycetes; order Mucorales; family Backusellaceae; genus Backusella; species Backusella liffmaniae. The sequence continues at coordinate 3,248 of VCJE01003083.1, read as the reverse complement.
CCAACTGCTCGCTTTTGTTGTTGAAAATGTTGAAGTTTATAATTAAGGTTTAATCTTAATAATAAATGAAAAGTTAGCATCTTATTTTTTTTAGCTCATCGATTCTTAAATCATAAAACTTAAATATCATCCAGTCGGATAGATATGATGTACTCAGGTAAATTAAAAATATCTCCAACTATGTACGATTCTGTCTTATTTGTATACGTAATGAATTAGCCATTGTTCATTTTTCAAAGAGTATAAATTAACAAAATAATAGGCACCACATGCACTAATTCTATAATTATATCGATTGAACCAATATCGGTGTTACGGATAAATCAATGCGGATGACGCTTAAATGCTGATGAGCTTCTTTGATCTCAGGCGAGGACCACAACCCATAAATGTCTATCCATACAAATCTATCCTTACAAAATAAAATCACTTGCACTTTATAAAGCCCAAAAATAAATTTCTGGCTTTGAATAAGTTACATTTTTAGATTCAATTCGAGGCAATATCTATCTATGCATTAGGATTTTATTTGTAAGAGACTGTGTCTATCAATCAGAAAAAAGAAATAAAGATGAATAAATGAGAAACATTATTATTTTAGTATATATAATAGCATGCCTACCAACCTACATATTCAACAATCACTACTATCTTCTGGTATAAGACTTTAAAAAAAAATATGAGGATAACATATTCTCAATATAGTTTTGTTTGATAAAATAATAACTATCAATAAATAACCAAGCAGCTACTTTGTAGTTTAACGTTGCAAATGATAATATAAAATGTTCCTGAAAAAATAACATTAATGATATAAATATAATTACACTAAAATAATAATAGTAGCAGGAACAGGAACAGCAAACATCATTGTTATTGTTATTATTGTTGTTGCTGTTGTTTAGGGCCGTTGGCAATTTAATAGAACCACATCTCGGGGTAAATATATTGGAATTTCCAATTATGCAATACAGACTCTTATATTTAGAAGAAAAAAAAATCTAACGAAACGGGAGCACCTGGCTTCATTTTGGTTTTATTTCTTAAAGTGACACTGCCTTATGTATATTAACATTTTTAACTAAAAGAAAGAGATAACTCTTGTACAAAACCACATACAAGATGCAGCATACCCCTATCACTTAATAACATAATCGTGAAGTTGGAGAGAAGCAATTTGTGTAATGTGCGATGGTAATCTTCTACTATTGACTTTTTATCTTTCGTAATAAGATTTACTTTTTAAACAATAGAGCAAGTTGCTACCAACTTGAAAATTGTCTTTTTTAACAAAATTTTCCAAAGGATTAGCCATATGCTTTTTGACAAGGCACTTGCTCATCATGTCAACTTACTTTTTTAAAAAAAAAAGGAGATATATCTAGAGTATCATTTTCTAATAAATGTTGAAGTGGAGGCGACACGAGGGATACCTTCAAAGAAAAAAATTTTCGTTGGTTCTCATTTTTTCTCTACTGCGACACACTTTAAAGGTACTTCCTACTATTTTATTCGCTTTTTGACTTCTACTAACATACTTTTTGTTATTCACCCACCACTTTAGGCTCTGAGCCTATTTTTTTTATTCTACCCATAGTCTATTATCTGAGAATAATCCCATAATCTTTAATTCTTTTTTTTATTGTTATTGTCGTTACTATCCCTTAATATTAATAAAATAATAAATAAAGCTATAATAAAAATATTCCTTCAAATCAAATAACAAATTGTCTTTTTATATGAATGATTCTATTACTATTTTTTATTATTGTATTATTGAAATCGATGTATTTTTTTTTATTTAGCGCTGTTTTTAGCTCACTCTGTCATTTTGTAAACAATTTACAAAGTACATATTTTTCAAATCTGATTTTATACAAACTTACATTCTGTCATTTTGTTATCAATTTACAAAGAACAGAGGAAACTTCGTCTAATTTTTTGACAGAACTCTGTAAAAAAACCTGAGCTTTTTCCCCAGGTGCTTTTCGTTTTGTTTGATAGATCAGATGGCGTATCTCATATAAAAATAGTATATTCGGAAAAATCATAGTAAATAATAAATAAAGTTACTGTTATGAGAGCAAGACCATTAAATATTAACACCATTGACAAAACATGGCAGTTGGATCATTTCAAAAGATTAAATATCCTTTGTTCTACCATGGACCGTCTTTGTGACTGCTTAATCTAAGCCACCCAAAAGACATTAGATAAATAGCCTTCCGGAGTGGTCATGACACGTAGGGTGGTTGTTTTACTACTAAAGATGAAGCAGCAAAACCAAAAGTATCGACCTGGATTGAGACTGTAGAAAACCCAAGAAGACACAAGAGAAATAATATGAAAAAGAGATACAACTAAGGTATGCAATAGAACAATCAATTCCAAGAATCACTATCCAACAATAAAATAGGGCAACAACAGGACCAAGCACAGGTACGGTTATTACCAGAAACAAAGAAGAGAATTGAGTAATATAGCAGAAACAACTATACACGCAAAACAAGATTTATCAGAAATCCAACTTTTGACCAAATTAACTATAACTTTATTACCAAAAGTTTATACTTGTAAGATGATAACGTTTATTAAATAAAATATCTTGAATATTTATATTCAAGTGTAATAATAGAACAGGTGCATGATGCACCCTTTTCAGAAGAAAATAAAAAAAATAAGAAAATAAATGTAATAGTTCTTGAAACAGATATGATGAAGATGTTGTGGTATTTCCGATATTTTTATACCCTTAAATTGAAAAGGGAGGAAAAGGGAATTGATGAGATAGATTTAGATCTTTATTATATCAAAAAGGATTAAGATAGAAAAAGACTGAAGAGACCTCAAACGATGGAATTACCAGGAGTATTTATAAGAAGAATCAAGCCATTGCAGGGGTTCTGGGACAAATATGTCCAGCGTCTGCATATGGGATGATGATATTGATAAAGTTTATAAGTAGATGGATTGTTTCATTTTTTTATGTAAACTATTATTTAGGTAGATGTGGTTTCAGTGAATTGTCTTATTCGCTGTCAGTTTATTAAGTTGTAATCTTTTATTCAATTATGACTAAATGGGATTTTCTATTTTCCTATTAATAACGTATTCTTATAGAATCGTTATTAATAAATACAACTTTTTTACTATTGACATCTATCTTGGGTGACACTGAGAACAGGCTGTTGTGAAGATGTCTTTATATTCGTATTGTTATATGTACAAGACTTATACATAAGCTTGGC
>VCJE01003082.1:0-21159 GCA_024140265.1 Backusella liffmaniae | reverse complement strand
TTTTTTTACCAATAATTTGATTTTATTGATTGCATGCTCAATTTTATGGGAGACAATAAAGAATGGGATCTACCCACATGTTTATTTAACTTTAGCAAAGTAAAATCCTTCTGTACCTTTTTTAATGTACTTGAGTCATAGGAGTATTTGATTCAATGAAAAGTAATATATCATAGCTGAAACAATGACTATATTTCTCAAGCCACTGTGGTGATAACTTACCAAGAACAATGGACATAGCTGTAGTAAGATCAGAAAGTTTATATGGTATCGGTTATAGTTATCGTATGTAATTTGGGTTGCAATAAATATTCTTCTTCCAAAACTGAGTATAAAACAAGGATAAATGATTATATTTTGTAAGCCACACTTATTTAATCTAATAATTATTGACACTCGGCATCTTCATAAGATTATGATCTTATAAAACAAACCAGGTGTTTTTTATTTTTCTTTCCACCGCATTATATCATTAATATAATATATTGCGACTTTCTTTCAAAAAAGAAAGGGCAAGTTGTAAACAAGATCTACTTTCATTTGAAGACTCTATGATAGTTAATTACACAACAACATCAACTTCATTCTATAGAGTATTCATTCGCTACAAAATTTCTGTATATGTAGAATATCAACTCCTCAGCTTTTGTTTTGGAAACACACAGGAGGAGGCGTTTTTATCAGCATAGTTTTAGGTTTAGAAGGTTCAGTTTCCTCCTAATTCAAGATAACCAAGGGGGAAACGGAAGTGAGTATAATTATAAAGGTTGATCTTTTTTTTTGTACCGCCTCACAAATTCCCTCCCATGACCCCTTCTTTTTGGTTTTTCTTTACTAGAGGAGTTTCAGGCTTATAATCATTAGTTTAAATACGATAGAAAAGTAAAAAATAAAAAAAAGGAGTGAGCGCAGATTTTTTGTGATTTAGTATGTGTGGATTCAAGCGAATTACCTTTTAATAGAGTGGGGTGTTTATCATAAGGAGCTACTGAATTTTATTTTATTTTTTCGTTTTCCATTAGGGCAGTAAAACGTCATAAAAAGACATATAAAAGAGCACTTGTTGTTTATCTTTTTTTTCCGTTTTCTTTTTTTCGGTATTGTTCTAATATATTTTAAACAACAATTTGTTTCTTCATTCCCTGATCTTTACATTCTTTGAAATATGAAGGTAATAGTTATATAAAACAAAACACTTCAATTGTTATAACTTTTTTTTTTTTAAATACTTATATCTAGTTCTCTATTGTGTCCGCACTTTTACTCTTTGCATCCTCGACATTAGCAGATACTAAATACTTTAGTTACCCTTTCCAAGGCGATTCATTTGCTCCTGGTCAAACTGTTACATTTGTAGCAAGTGATATCAACAATGATAAAGATGTTCAGCTCACTATCACTCTTAATGACGAGCGTGGAAAGTGAGTAAAATATTTACAAGAAAGGATTTATGCTAACGATTATTTCTCCCTTCCTTTTTTTCGTTCTTAAAAAAAAAGCTACCTTCAAGATTTAGGTCAGTTCCGTGGTGACCAAGCTGACGAAGATGCCTTCGTATTTACTTGGGTCGCTAGTGCACCTCCCGGAAATTACTACGTGGAAATTCTTCAGCACGAAAAGGAAGAAGGCGACGACGATGATGATGATGATGATGGGGAGGAAGAGGAAGAGGAGGAAGATGATGATGATGACGACGATAAGCTCCGCAGCTATACTTTCACCGTTACTGGTGGTCAAGTACCTCAGTATCATGCCCCTTCTTACGGTCAATACAATCAAGGTACCCCAGCTCCTCCTCCTACTAGTGAATACAACAGATATACTCAGCCTCCCATCACCCCCAACCTTCCTGCTCCTGCTCCTGCTCCTGCTCCTCTTCCCGCACCCGCAAGTAGCCAACCAGGTGTAACTTATGGTGGCCAAGGCATTGATTACACCGTTTCTTCATATCTTCCACTTATGAATGATATAAATTTACAAAGTGAGGGAAAAACTGTCGAAAAAGCATCCAAGGGTGAAAAGAAGGCCGAAAAACAGGGTGCTGTAAAGGAACAATCTGTCGAATCTAAAAAATATCGTAGAAGATCCATTCTTCAAAAGAGATCTAGACTTTAAATTATTTTGTAATACTTTTTTTTTGTCCAATTCACAATTTTTGTAATATGAGAGTAGATTCTTTAAACTTAAAGAAAATAATCTCGGAGTAGACACAAGTCATTATATATTATTAAATAAAAGAAGAAGAAAAAGACGAGAATACATACATACATCTAAACTTTTTCTTTATCTTTCAGTAATTTTACTTTTGGAGTATTACCTGTCATTTAAGCATCACTTGCTCCAGAATACACGGGCTATAGAGCTGATATATAACAGACAAATTTCTGCTATTTATGCAACTGCTCTGGCAAAATTGTTTTCATATGTAAAAAAAGGATGCCTATGACTAATTTGAAGACTTCTAACATTGCCTTGAAAAACAAAAATTCGTTGGAACATTAATAAATTACTCTAATATTCAAGTTTTTGCCAAGGCTTTTTTGAATCAAGCATAAATATGTAACCTATTTTGAAGAAGACCACATAAATAAAACGCCTTGCAAAAATTCTGTCTAGTATACATTTTACAACGCAGGAAACTTATCGAATAAAATCAAGAGGTATAGATCAAATAGGACAACTAAACTTGAATAAAATATATATATATATAAATAAAAAATAAATGGAGACCCCTTTAATAAGATATATCATTCCAATGACAGGGATGATATTTTGATTGCTTATTTGGAGAATTATAAGTCTTGTTTAATAATTACACTTCCAAATTAGTTGATTTACCCATATCTTTATTTTTGGGAATACTATATTTATTGTAATGGCACTTTAAACTATTTGAGTCTTCTAATAATCGGCCTAACCAGTTTATAATGATAAAATGAGTTGTTTGATACCCAACGTATAAAAAGGGAATTGAGCAGAGAGAGAGCGTGTGTGTGGCGGGGTGATGAAAATACCATATCGAAAATTTACGACCGTTTACTAGACGGCTTAAAAAAAAGGGGTATTTTTAAAACGTATGACTGTTTGGTACTTGCAGCAAACAGGTCAGCTGCTGCTGAATTTGTAAGAAAGGACAACACAGCCTTGATGGAAGAAAGGTTGCAATAATCAGAAACAATCTCAAAAGATCAAATATATAAAAAAAATCTAACACGACAAAATGACTGGAAAGCAAAGATATCATAAGGGCTATGATATAAAAAAAAAGGCAGAGGAAAAGCACTTAAAAAAATTGCTTCTCCCATAAGCGAACTCGTCTTGAATGCTAATAGGAGGAAGAAGACTGATACTTTGGACAATGCAAACACATTGCTGTAAATGGAAGGATATATGAAGGAGCTATCATATATTTACAAGGGTAATAACACGCTCCATCGAAGGGCCACTCGTGTTAAATATATTCACCTTTGGTTGCACAAGGTCTACCCTCATTTTATTTGTAAGAATTATAGCGAGAAAGAGGTGCTTCCTGGCTTGTTGGGTGAATATATCAATGAGCACACAATTCGGCCAAATGAAGAAGACCCAGATTTTTCAGAATCCATCCAACAATATTTCTAGTCCAAGTATAGCCAAGAGATGAAGTATATTTTTATGACGCTTGCTTTAAAGGATTTTCTGGCGGCAAGTTGAACTTCTGGACCAAAATTTACTATTGTGTTTTTGAGGTGATTTGGTGTCCACCTCTAGTATAACATGATACTACAATATCCAAATGTAAAATAATAACTCCGAAAAGAAAAAATAGTAAGTAGCGAATATTAATAATAAATAATGAAATGAATCTCTAATAAGTTTATATATGTATATATTCTAGAGTGCCAGTTTCTAATAAGTGAAACAGTGTTACAGAAATAACAATTTGCCGATGTAAAAAAAACACGGAGCAGCATTACTCTCCATTACGTCTATCAAGGAAATAAGGGACAGAAAATTTGCCGAAAGATCAACCCAAAGTGACAATGAGATAAATGTCAGACCTATTGCTAACCATCGATCGAACCAAATAAATGGAACACAGATACATTATTGTTCTCTTAAGATTGCTCATTTTCATATTATTAAGATCGATTAAATTAATTAATGGTATAGCTCAATGGTCATTAACTTTGTCATCAATCAAGTATAGTATCAAAAAACAAAAGCGTCTTTTTTTTTATTTTATTTTTTAGGTCCAAGTCATGATTTAGGAAGAATCCTTAAAAATAACATTAAAAAGAGGCTTACTCATATTCTAAGGGGCTACACTGATCCGATTAATTTTATTACATATAAAAAGGAGTTTCTATATTGTTTTGAAACGTTAAATATTATGACAGATGTGTTAAAATTCGTGATATGTGTATTTGCATTTTTGTACTCATTGAAACACCTGGAAATCATGATAGTGGATGCAATCCTTGGTGATTTATAGCCTTAAATAAGATATCCTATCACAGTCCATATTTAAGAAGCCGAAATATATATATATAGAAGATCCTGGTACTTTGAAAAAAATTCCATCACACATAACATGTCACTAGCCACTAATCTATATACAAAGTAACAAAAATGACTATTATTGTTATACGTATGTACTAATATTACGGTTGTACAATGTCCTGAGAAAACGCTCCGGCCAGGTCAATGTATGATAGCAATTTCCGAAAAAAGTACAGAATAGGATCATGATACATATACAAACTGTTTTTGTGCAACCACCCAACCCCAAATAGACTCGAAACACTAAAAAAAATATACGGCATGAGACTGTGATGAGATTATTGTAGCAAGCCGTCATTGACGCTACTCCTCCGAATAATTAACCGATTTATAAGGCGTTGGGTAAGTTCAAATAAAGCATAACAGAGATTATAGTTCTTTTTCACAAGGAATTTGATTATTTCTTATTTATGTTTTCTCTTTTTCTAAGGAAATGCATGTTTGATTGATAATCTTCCTAGTGATAAAGGTAGCAATGGATAATTACAACGTTGCTACTTTTAGAGCCATCATGACAGCTTCATTGAACTGATAACAAATTAAACGAATAAAAATAGTTAAATATACAAGTACGTACATATTTTAAGGTTTGCTTAAACCATGTAAATTTAATAATAAAACACAAGGAATTCTTTGCATGTACATAAAAAATATTGAAATGACGTACAGTGAGAGTTCAAATGCCCCCTTGGAAATGGTAAATGGCATATGATTCTAGGTCACCTCTAGAGCATTGTTAGATACACATTTACAATAATAGAGCGCAGTTTATACTTTAAAAAGTAATTTCAGATTGAATTAGAGTTAAAAGATGCCTTCTTATTGGTTTGCCCCAGCATGCCTTTTATTGATATAGCAATTTTCCATGAACATACACCTAATTCATAAATCTACATAACCCATATATCAATGCTTTAGATTATGTAAATAAGTGTGTGCGCAGAAACTTGACATGTGTTTACGTTAGTAGTAAACGGAAAAAGGCTATGAAGTTGAGTGTCAAATGCTTTTTTTTTCTATTGTGAAACATTTTCGTTGCTCATGCCGGTGCGTTGCAAGCACAAAAAAAAAAGACTACTGAGATTTAATTAGTGCTTTTATGTTAAACTTTTTAGAATTGTCTTTTTTTGTTTCTCTTTTTTTTTCTGTTATTTTTAATATTTCATAGAACAAAAAATGGAATCAGCATACAAAGAAAGGTAAATAATGAGGTAGAAAAAAGATATTAGAAACATAATTTTTTTAATCAATACTTTAAAGAGTCAAAAGCTTCCAGTCACTCTTAGCCACTCAAGACAGGTGGAAAGATCTTGACAAGAGTTGGACAGCTGAGATCGACATGAAGTCATTTCGAGAAGCCTGTTTTTATGGTAGCAGTTATAGTTTTATGGAGCTATAATGACAGTCTCACTCAAATATTCTTATAGGTATTCCTGACGAACCAGGCCTCCGTTCAGCTGCTTGGAAGGTACTAATGGGTTATTTGCCACCTGATAAACGGTTATGGGCAGACACTTTGAAGACACAGCGTACAAGCTACTATGTAAGTTTACTGATAAATATACAGTCTGATTCGATTCAAAAGGATTGATATCTAATCCATCGTCATTACAATTACAAAAATAGAACTGGGTAAAAGATTTATTAGAAGAAGAGCCAATTGACGATTCGCTTAGTGATCACGTAAAATTTCTTGTTTTTATTTATTTATTTATTTGTTTGTTTGTTTGTTTACAAAACTGTATTAATGAGTTACTTGTTTTATTATTTAGGCATCAATCAAAAGTTATTTAAACGACAATTCAATTCTGGAGCAAATCGACAAAGATGTTAGACGCACATTACCTGACTTTGCATTCTTTCAGCTCCATGTCCCTATGAATCATCTTAACCCACTCTCTCCACCACTTATGCTGGATTCCCCTCATTCGTTGGTTGAAGCTGACTATGTTTCTAATGATAAAGAACCATCATCGGTTGCACGGCGATTTTCGTTTGGTTTGATGAACCGTCCACGCTCCTCTTCTTCAGCTTCCAGAAAATCGTTTAAAGGGAATGGTCCGTCGATGCTAGATACAAGAGATAGATCCAATTCTAAAAGTTCGGTCCGCTCCTTTTCTTCCGTCTTGGATAATTCTGAAATAATATCTACTCCAAAAAGCATTGTTCGTAAATTATCTACAGCATTCAAATCCAATAATAATACAAGCCACAACAACACGATTAGCAATTACACCAATCCCAGCAACAACAATACTAATAATAATAATACTTCTACTAGCAATGGCATTGAAACCAATACAAATAATAATAATGGTAGAAACAACGTAAATGGATCTTATTTCAATATTCAAAACCCTACAAAAAACAATAATGATTCAGCAATGCCGGAACCAATTTGCCCTTATATTCCAAACCGACGTACCATCTTCCGTCGGATTGCGCACTTAAACGAAGAGATTGGTAATAGAGAACACCAGGATACAGAACAAGCAACAGGACAAAAAGCATTCGAGGTGGATGCACACATAATGGACTATCACTGGGAAGCAATTGAGCGTATTCTTTTCATATATGCAAAGTTAAATCCAGGTGTGGGTTATGTCCAAGGCATGAATGAGATACTAGCACCTATTTATTACGTCTTTGCAAAGGATGAAGATCCCGAATCGCAAGCTTATGCAGAAGCAGATTCGTTTTTTGTCTTTACAACATTAATGGCAGATGTCCGTGACCATTTTGTACGCTCGTTGGACTCGGATGCAAACTCGGGTATCAATGCAACACTCTGGCGTATGTCACAACGATTAGCATGGTTTGATCGCCCTCTATTTCGAGATCTTAGCAAAAAAGACATCAAGGAGCAGTATTACGCATTCCGCTGGGTCACTGTATTATGCTCACAGGAATGGGACTTGCCTGATGTGATTCGCTTATGGGATTCTATCTTGGCAGATCGAGGAATGCAGGAGGAAGAGGGGTGCTTTGAATTTTTATTAGACTTTGCGGTAGCCATGCTGATGTAAGTTGAACCTCCTATTGATAAAAAAAATTTTTTTTTAGATCCTCCCCCCTAAAATAATATAACTATCATTTATTGTAATTATAATTATGAAATTATGAAATTATAATATGACAATAGCAATTTTATATTATATTGTAATTACAGTTCTTATTAATCACAACATTACTTATTTTTAGATGCATTCGGCAAGAACTTATACAGGGTGATTTCGTTGAAAATATGAAAATTCTGCAAGTAAGGGGAAAAAAAATAATAATGAAATGATTTAAAAAAAACTAAAATAAATTGCTCATTTTAATCAACATGTAGAATTATCCCATTGATGATTTACAGGTGGTACTTAGCTCAGCTTATTCTATTCGAGATACTCGTTTACAGGCAATTGCAACCGGCAAAATAATACCTGGTGTGAATGATAGAAGAAGCAGTGGGATGTTTAGTGGAGACTGGAGTGACACCTCATCGATTTCCTCAACAGGTTCAAATCGATTTAAAAGGTTTAAAGACACAACGGAATTTGCACGTGCAAGCATTGATTCATTAAGACGAGGATCGAAGGAATCATTTGATGATGTTTTTAAACGAAGCCTTTCCATCACACGTGATAACGATAAAAAGAGATCTTCTACAGGCGACGTGACAAAGAGTCTCTCACAAAAACTGGGTTTCAGTAACCTGGCATCCCAAGTGAGACGTACATCTTCAGTTAAATCAGCAAATACTGTTGAAGAGCAAATTCAAAACGATTGGCTATTGGCTAACCACCTTGATGCAATGGAAAATAGACAGGGAGAGTCTCGAATGAATAGACTACGACCTGTCGATACCATGTCGTCAATGGGCTCCACTAGATCAACGGCTTCAAGGGCAAGCTCACTTTTGAGCCGCTTTTCACAAATGATGAATAGTAGTAACAAATCGGTCTCCCCGTATGATAAAAAACTAGAACAGCAACAGGTATCACCACCAGAAAAGAAACCCTATTCGCATATAGATTCGCATAATATTGCGGTTGGTAATGTGGCACACACTTATAGAAGCTACATCTAAATCCAACTCCTAACTTCTTTTTTTATTTTTTTTTTCCTTTGTATTTATTTATATATTTTCTTGTTGATTACTTTTTTTATTTTTTTATTTCTATACAATGATTATGTACATTTGGCTGTGGACCTTGTGCTTGGCCCTGCCTTTTTTTTTCACTGTAAATTAAATTTATTTTACCTTCACTATTAGCATTGACATTTCATATTCTTGTTTTCTCCTTTTTTCTTTTTTCTGCCTTTTTTTGTTCCTTCATTTTACCTTTTTTGTCCATTCTGCACTTTTTAATAGACAATTCGTTTTATACATAATATGAGTTCATTATTGTTTTGATTGTCAATAATAATAAAACAAGGAATTAAAAATTAAAAACGTGTCTCGATAACTTTGATTGTTTAATATTAATAATAAAAATACGTGAAGAATGGGCTTATGCTTGAGAGTATATTAAGTTATTTCGATTAATGTGGCAAGAATAGTGGTGGTAAAAGAAAAAAGGAGGATAAACCATAATTAAAAGGGAGCTCATTCAAAACGAACGATTGGTAAATGAAAATATTCAATTATTATAATTCCAAGACATCAAAAAGTTTTTTTTAAAGAATATATAAAGGTCTTTAAGAATGAACAAAATCACAGTATTTTCTTTTTTATTATATTTCATCATCAGTGTTTGTTTATTCTATAATAAATGAAGGTGACTACCATTTGAGCAATAAAAAACATAAAATAAAATCGAATGAGACTAACATTTAACTCTGTACTAGATCTTTACAACGGTTACACTTAGCGTTATTTATTTTGCTTCAAGTGTTCTTGCAGGTTCAGGATACTTTACAGTCCCCGCTCAGGATTCTATATTTCAAACAGGAGATGAAATCCATTTTTATACTAAAGACAGTGTTGACAGTGATGAAAGTGATTTTTTCACCGCGGAATTATATAGAGAAAACGGAAAGTAAGTAACTTCAACCCTTTGAGGAAGCATTTATGCGTAATTTCTAAAAAATTTACAACAAAAAAATTAGGAAAGTGAGAACAATAAGTACATTTCCTGGTGATCTGGACGATGAACATTTTATATTTTCATGGAAAATAGACACTACCATAAAAAGCGGTCGATACTTTGCTGAAATGACATCTTCTGACGATGATGGTGATATTATACAGAGCCATATTTTTGAAATAGTCAACTCTGAAGAAGAAAAATCTTATAATGATATGGATCCCATGATGGACGGTATAAGTATAGCAGATTCAATGACAGATCAGATGGGTATGATGGACCCTATGTCCATGGGAGATTCTATGGCAGGTATGGCAGATCCAATGGCAGGCATGGGAGGAATGGCGGGCTTTGGCGATCCGATGGCTGGTATGGCAGACCCAATGGCTGGTATGGCAGACCCAATGGCTGGTATGGCAGACCCAATGGCAGGCATGGGAGGAATGGCAGATCCAATGGCAGGCATGACAAACTCGTTCGCGGAACCTATGGATACATTTGAACCCATGTCAGGTTCAATGGATACAGTTGAACTAGCAGGTGGTGTGAGTCCTATAGGTCAAGTAGATCAATCAAATTCACTAGATAATTCTTTCCAATACGATGGTGGTCCCTAGAGAAAACGTTACCGAGAATTATTATTAACTGTTCCATTTTTTTTTCATATAACTTAATCTTCTTACTAAACCTGTATTTTTCTCTCTCTATAATTACATCAGAATTGGCCAATCGAATAAAAGGATAGAAACCCCCTTTTTTATTAAATAAAATTGTGTTATGATATATTCAATAGATTTTTTTAGTGCTGAAAATTATGATACTGTCATTACTTGAAGTCTAAAAAATACTTTATAATATAATCATTATCCATCATGTGAGAAGAAAAGTATAAATTATCATATATGTTTATCCTCTTTATGAATATTTGAATCACATTTGAAAAATGAAGAACTCACTAAAACCACTATACATTTACCAAGCTTAAGATGAACTCATGAAAATACAGAGATATTATCTTTATTGTGTTGCATCATTCACTTTGCTCTATTTTTTATACTTTATATATTTATATTCTGCGTATCACCATCTTTGTTTTATCAGTCCTTTTCCGATTTAACATCATCAGATCTCTTTCTTTTACTACGGTGTCTTGAAGGTGACCTCGATCTATGTCGTTTCTTGTCGTTTTTATGTCGCGATTCTCTATCACGAGAATGTCGTCTTGAATGTCGTCGTGATTCGCTAGGACTGGAATCTCTTCTATGATGAGATTTACGATCATCATGTCGAGAACTTCTTTCGCTATCTTTAGATCGACTTCTATGTGATCGTCTATGTCTTCTACTGTCAGGACTAGATCGTCTTTCTCTACGCTTACTATCGCGATCACGATCGCGATGGTGTCGAGATTCCCTTGATCGATGTCGTGAATCCCGAGAAACCGGTGAGCGTGATGATCTTCTCGAGGAGCGATGGGATTTATAATTACTCGATGATGATGACTTTTTCTTCTTTTTACTCGACTTGTCTTCATCGATGGTACTGTCGCTTTTTTTATCTAATTTGACCGAGGATGACGATAAGCCGTTTCCATTCTCATCTACCAAATCCCATTCATCTCCTTTCTCTGGCTTTTTTGTTTGTGTTGTATAACGAATACTGGCTAGCAATGCCTTCGCACCCTCATGGTCTGGATCAAACTTGAGTGCTTTTTCCAACTGACCAGCTGCCTCTTTTAACTTTCGCTGTTGGACTAGCCTATGATTATAGTATAAATTATAACTATACAGTTGAGAATTAATATTAAAACGTACCCTTCTGCAACATGAAACCAGCCATCTGCATATTTAGGATCCATGTCCAATGCTCTCTTATAAAAATCCATTGCATCTTGTATTCTATTTTGTTTAATGTATTTGACCCCTTCTGTCACACTAATGATGGTATTAAGTTAGTACAATAAAAAAGAAAGCGGTCATTTATAAGGAAAAACACTTACGCTTCCCGGGCATAGTTTCTGTTTTGAACATCACGTAAATCCATGTAATTCTCCAACGAGTTACAGCTGCTGTCAGGATCATCAATGTTTCGATCTTTTATAACGTCAGAATGTGAATTTATACCTATCAAGGTTTGCTGGCGGGAAACTTTTGAGTTTACATTGAACAAGCTGGCCAGTTTAAGCCACTGATGTGGATTCATCAACATGGCATCGTCATGAATATTAGAAAGCCATTGGTTTTGCTCTGTTGGATTGAGCGAATTTAGTTTTTCGAATAAAGGGCTATCAGTGCGTGGTTGCTGTTCCTCTTTATAACGATACTGTTGTTGTTGTTGCTGTTTTGAGTCTTCGGTTCTTTCTCTTTCTTTACGAGCTTTACGGTCGGCCTTACGACGAGTGAGATCAACAGCTGAACTTTGTCTTAAGCGTGCCAAGGTTTTTTGGAGCGTGTCCTTTAGAGTAAAGTTTGTAACTCGGCTTTCAAAGTCCTGGCTGCTTTCTGGTACATTGATGGATACAGAGTTATTTAGATCAGGTTGCGTTGCCTTTCTGTAAAAGTAATGGCGTGATGCTGTTGTAGCTGTGGTTGATATATCTGTATGAGGTGTTTCTATCTCTGCTTCCATTATTGGATAGTAATATTAACGATAATAAATGTATGTTTTTGTTTTTTAATGACAACAGTTACTACAATAGAGAGTATCAGTGTTTAGAAGAAGAGAATAAAAAAAAAATATACACCATTTTTTACAACAGTAAAAAAGCGAAAAGATCTTGACCAATAGGATTGTTAGTCGGATTATTTTTCGATAAATCAATTGGGGGAAACCAAATTTGTACAATAATATTGGGGTTGGAGGGAAAAGAATAACATGAAAGTCATTAAAAAAAAGCTTGGTTTTGATGCTGAAATAGAACCAACTTGAACACAAGATACTATACAGACTTTGAGCGGACACAAAAATTATATGTTAGTTGATGAAGCTACATTTAATATCTATGAAGGACAACTGGACCAGGTTAGCAAGTGGAACTCTTGCTGCGATATCAGAAGTAATACCAAGAGAGAAGAAATGATATGAAGTTTTGAATGCATTAACAGGTTCTTGATTGGCTGGGTAAGGAGCATCACAAAATGTTTTTGAATTCACCAGAAAACATGTATGCAAATGATTTATATATTTATTTACAAGAAAAATAAAAGAAAATAGAATAAAATAAAGGCAATACAATAGATAAAATAAAAAGCGATTCTTTTCAACTCTATGCAGTTTTATCACCTGACTTGATGTTCTCCAATTCCAAAATATACCTTCTCGAAAACACCTCAATATAATAATTTGCACCGTTCCACACACTCACCGCAAACATGACGACCAGAAACACCGAATGTAACCAAAAGTGCTTAAACAAAAAGTAGGTAGGTATCAAAGTCACAGTGCTATAGGTGGTTTGTAGAAGTGCAAACATCTCCAATTTCCATTTAGGTCCAAATGCAAAAGCCACCCTTTGAATAAACCCGCCTTGTTGACCGTCACCAAGGCCACTTCCCAATAACCATGAATAAGATGTCAAGCGTAGCCCAGACTCGACCTTTTCACGTCTCTTTATCATTACAAATACGTAGTAGAGGATCTGCCAAGCACCATAAGCAAGCGCTCCATACATGATCATATCGCCAAAGCTTGGATCCATATCACTCATGGCAGGGTATCGCTGGTCTCGAAACGCTGTAACAAAGGTCTCATTATCACAATACACATCTTCACGCAAGAGCTCTGGCATCCATCGTATACAGTACATGACTAATGGAGGGAAAATATGAATAAAGACCGATGTGACCTTATCTAGACTATGAAACACGAGCGAGTTTCTCCATGCAACGATAGCCAGGGCTACTGGACCATTTGTCAACGCAAACGTTGCCAAAAAGAGAGCCCTCGAGTTTGAGACCCAGCACACCAGTACAGTCATGACATTAACGACGTAACAATGATCAAAGACAAAATAATGCCATCTCTTTGAGCGATAAATAGCATAGCGCAGCATCAACAGTATAATAAACTGTACACTGTAAAAGCTTGGTATCAAATTGGGGTAACGTAAAGCAAGAGCGGGACCGATACAGGCATTGCCTACACCCACCACAAAGGAAATTTTATCACGCAACCGCACCGTCTTTGCGTCTCTGTTCATACGCTTGTCTATTTTAAAATACTGTTTCACCAAGAGTTCCTTGATACGTGACTGTTGATCCTCCAGCTTTTTGGTTTGGCCCTTTAAGCGTTCTTTGGTTTTTGCGGTCCACTCTGATGATTTTTGTAAGAGTTCGCGTTTTTGTTCGTCGAGTTGGTGCGTGACCTGATCGAGTGCAGCCGAGAGTCTATCAATCATATCAAAATCACTTTCTCCTATAAAATCCGATGATTTCCATTCATCAAATGTAAAAATATCATCGCTATCCCAGCGACTTTCTTCTTGCACTTTATCTTCTGGTGCTGACGACATTTTTTTTTTCCTTCTTATATTATGAGTATATTTTTTTTAAAAAAAAGAGAGACGAAAAGAAAAGTGGAAAAAAATAAAAAAATAAAAAAATATTAATATTCTTATTATTACTATTGACACGTGATTGCTTCATGCACTTCCCTGTCCCTGGGTTGGTAACTATAATTGACAATCGATAGGCTTCACGGTTCATTTACCATATGACATAGATATTTTTAAAGAAAAAAAAAACTTGGGATCTCCTCTAATAGGGTAATTTACTTGCTTATGATTACGTTCGGTTACCTAGCACTATATCGATCACTTACGTCACTTCACTATCTCTCTTGATTCATATGATGTTTGAAAAACAAAAAGCATATGCTTATAATAATATCTATACCACCCTTCTGTTCTCTATTCCGTCCATGCATTCTTGAAAAAGGCACAAGTCATGCTCATCTTGCAGCTGACCCACATATTGTCTATTTATTACTGGGATCGACATGTGAAAGGAAAATAGAACTAAATGATTCTGGTGGAACAAAACACATTAAACCAATAAAATATTTTCGATAAACTGTGATGTCTCGTGGACACATTCGATCCTTCTTAAAGGAATCTGAGATACCAAAGCCTCTCTCTATAATACTCTTTATCTGTTCAACATCGGAATTGGACATGTGACTTTACTCAACTTGATCTGTGTTTATATATATTAAGCTTTTTTTTTCTCTTTCTCTTCTTCCCTTTTTTTTTTACTTTTCTTTTCCATTTTCAAAAAAAAAGACTCATAGTATGCCTCCCAATACCTCTGTTGTTCAAAATAATCATAATAGTTTTGATGAATCGTTTAGTCAACTCGTAGAAGATACGCCTTTCCTTGACATTGAGGTACCACACTCCGCTTTGTTCGAAGGTGCCCTTAAAGTTGTGCAGTCTGTTTTTACCTCTTGGCAAAAACAAGACATTCAGTTTGTACAATGTAAAGATGGTATAACAAATCAATGTAAGTTCAATGCACAACTCTCTTGTTGATGATCAAGATCGTCATGACAACCTTCAAACAAGCTTTTTCTCACTATAATAATAATAATAAAAAGTGGTCAGGGTAACCCACAAACCAACAGACTTATCTGTTCTTGTAAGAGCCTACGGTAAAGGATCGGAGCGTATTATTGATCGCAAACAAGAAATAGTGGTAATGTTTTCCTTCAATTCCGGGCTAATTTATAATCAAGGTATTAATACAAGTATAGAATCTCATTACTTTATCCTCGCAAAATCTGTGTCCACCCCTTTATGCACGCTTTAAAAACGGATTGGTGTATGGTTTTATTAAAGGTAGAGTATCTACCGTAGATGATATGGCCAATCCAATCTATGCTGAGTGGATTGCCAAAAGGTTGGCTAAATGGCACAAGGTAGAGCTACCTGGAGAAACAAAGGTGAAACAGCAAAAGTTATGGCCCACAATGTATAAATGGCTGGAACAGAGTAAGTTTATGGTGTATTTATAGTGTATTTCTATGTTACTTATCAGTATAAATAGTACCTAAAAAGTATGAAAATCCCCAAACACAAAAAATATTTGAAACCAATTTTGATGTCAAGAAAATCACCAACGAGGTAAAAACAAGTTTTGATATAAAATAGAATGATAAACTAAACTATACATACAGCTTGCATATTTGATTGAAAGACTGGAGAGAGTAGATTCGTCTATTGTATTCTCACACAACGATTTACTCTATGGCAATATTATTTTGAGCGATGACAAGAAAGAAGCCAATTTTATCGATTATGAGTATGGCTGTTATGCTTACCGAGGCTTTGATATTGGTAATCACTTTAACGAATTTGCCGGTTTTGAATGTGAATATGAAAAATATCCAACAAAACAATTCCAATTACAATGGTTTGATTGGTATTTAACAGAGAGCACAGGAGGTACATTTAAAGGAGTTTTTGTGTTTTTATTTTTGTGAAAAAGGAGGCAAGTATCAATTTATTTAAATCTGTTTTATTAGAAAAACCTACCGAAAAACAAAAGGAACACCTTTACATGGAGGTAAATGGATATTCACTGGCTTCTCATTTTTATTGGGGTTTATGGGCTATGATTCAAGCAATGGTGTCAGATATCGATTTTGATTATATGAGCTATGCTGTGCTTCGTTTTGATGAGTATGAAAAGCGCAAAGCTGAAGTACTTGACTCCTTGTATTGATTTGTGTCTTCTTTTTTTTTGAAATAAATAAATATATATATATATATAAACACTACTTTATTCTTGCTTTTCAAAATGAAGGCTATATTGGCA
This sequence comes from Backusella liffmaniae, assembly GCA_024140265.1. Taxonomy (NCBI): domain Eukaryota; kingdom Fungi; phylum Mucoromycota; class Mucoromycetes; order Mucorales; family Backusellaceae; genus Backusella; species Backusella liffmaniae. The sequence goes on along the minus strand of VCJE01003082.1, from coordinate 4,730 downwards.
ACATTAAATATAAATTCGTTACAAATGCATTTATTTGTATGACGAAAACAAAAAATGTGGATAGGTTAGCTCTTGCTGAAACTAATTTCCTTTCTACAACAAAAGGGCTTAGTGCTTTTATGTACATATTGGGAGCTTTATTGCATTTATTTTTGCGCGTCGTACTATTTTCTTATTTATTTACTTGTTTGTTTGCTTGCAAAGATAGTCTAACATTCCATTGTTAAGCCCAATCTTCATATGCTTTTTCTTACCATTACAAATACTTGATATTTCTCTCAGACAGAATGTTAGATGTTACAATGTTAGTATTTATTTTGTATCATAAGACTGAAAGCATTAGTCACCCTCTTGCTCAATGGTTCCTGTGTTGCCCGGCCCCATTTGTTGGATTTAAGAAGTGATGACCTGATACTTATAATAAAATAGTATGGCCCTGATGATAGCTTAGAGCACTCATTACTTCCAGCGAGAATAGGACACTGGTTTATAAGATAAAAGTAGAGTAACACATCATATTTAATGATTGAATATGCCACTTTTTGACAAGTCATTGATTTGGTACTTTATATATTATGAATTGGATCTCTGTTTTTTTACTATAAGACTAAAGATAAACTATCAACCACACGTCATACGAATTGAATAGGCAAACATTATTTGTTTCACCAATCGAGTCAACTCGACACAAATATGCGGTGATTGATTATTGCAAAATCCTACGTCATCTTTTTGTATTTTTGTTTTTTTTTCCACTATTTTTTTTATTTGATTGCTCAAAGTGCTTTTCTGCTTCTTTCTACATAGACACTCACACATAGACACACACTTACACGTACACGCGCTTACACACATACACATACGCATAAAACCAGTATAAATAACTGCACCAAATGAGCGCCGAAGAACTTGAATCGTACCAGTTTCAATTAGAGCAAGTAGAGCTTGCTCTTCAGTCAGATCCAGATAATGAAGAGTTAATAAAACTTCAAAAAGATTTAAGAGAACTAATTGCCATGTTTGAAGCAGCATTGGAAGCGACACCACAAGAAAATAAAGCAAAAAAAGCGTCACCCAAAAAGGAGTCCAAGCCGGCACCAGCAGCACCAAAAACAACGGCACTAAAACATCATGAATTTGCAGTTGATCAAGACGTCATGGCCCGATGGTCAGGGGATGGGCAGTTTTACAGAGCTACTATTACAGCCATTGGTGGTGCAGATCAAGTATTTTCGGTAAAGTTTAAAGGTTACAATGAGGCAGAGTTTGTCAAAGCAGAAGATATCAAAACGCTTGATAAGAAAAGGGCAGGTATTTTTGAAGATGTTGAACCAAAACCTAAAAAGAAGAAAGAAAATACTACTTCAACAGCAACAGGCACGCCTAAAAAGAAGAAGCCATCAGAATTTGAAAATAAGAAGAATGCCTGGTTAAACTTTGCAACAGGAGCAAAGAAGAAAAACTCGGCTCCAATTAATAAAAAGAGTATATTCAAAACTCCTGATAATCCTGAGGGCAAAGGTAAAAATGAAAAATCGAAAATATACACAAGTAAACTTACACACCATGTTATTTTAGTGGGCGTGGTTGGTAGTGGAAGAGGAATGACTACTTTTCAACAAAGAGGCAAGCATGTCTATGATGGGGACCAACCTGAAGAAAGCTAATCATTTATATTACTATACTGCTTGTATATTCGAGTCCCGTATCTGTTCTTTCTATGTCAACATCTATCTTAGAGTAAATAAAAATAAATAATAATAATAAAGCTGTTTCTTATCTGATTCACTGTTTTTGATATATCAATCATCTCTATATCTCTTTATAATGTAAACCAAAATGCTGGAATAATTGCAAGTTTTTGTATTTTCGGGAACACCAATGTAGAATGGCCCCCATATTTTACGTAGGGCAACAGCTCTTAAATTTATTATAGTAATATGAGATTAAATTCAATGCACAAATTAATGAAAAAGAATGAGTCGATCGCTAATAATATGGTTTTACTTAATTTTTATTAATAAATTGATTTTGCTCTTGCATCTCTCAATGAAATACCATGCCTACATGAATCCCTTTGATATATAGAGTTTATCGGTTATATAACCATTCCTTAAAGGAGTCTGTGGTCTGTCCCGACTTGCCAATGATTCATTATTGATCGGCATGGCCTCAGGATAATTCATCGTAATGAAAGGATCAATTTTAGCTGTTCCAGATATAGGTATTTTAATTGTTGACGGGAAAACAAAATCATTGTTACTATTTATAGCCATATTTGATGGATCCAAGCATGTTGGCACCGTGTTTAGTGGAGATATAGATGTACCATTTCGGTCAATTTGGGGACAATGAGAAGCAACTGAATCCGTTTTTCTCTCTAGACCGTTTGGTATGTCCGTGTTGCTAAATTCGTACGAGCTTGATGCACTAGGTGAATTTCGGGTTCTCCAGCTGTGGACATGACTTAAGCTCGAATCTCGAATCGGTTCTGAAATGTGTTTTCCAATTGGCATGGCGTCTAGACTATTTGCACTATTTGGCCTTCTTTGGCTCGATTTCTTTGGTATCTTCAGACATGGGTTATTACTGGTTTTTTTAAATGACCCATTATTGTACATTTCAACCGACTCGCTATGATAACTTGAATAACACGATATACCTGATGGACTATTTCTATTGCAGTTTCGGCGAGGTAGGATAGGGGTAACCTGATTTTCATTCAAGTAAGCTTCACGTCTCTCAGACGATTTATTATGGTGATCTTTTCCTAGTGGAAGACAGTTCCGGCTTTTACTGTGTCCATTTTTGTTTCCTTTAAGCGGTAAACATAAAGCATCAGCTGATCCGGATGAGGCAAATGTCAATGATGATATGATTGAAGCAAGGTCTTCATCAGATGGTATGTGATGCGACTTGGACTTTGCTATAGAAATTAAGAGTTTCTTATCGATATTAGATCGTTTTAAAAACATGTTATATTTTACAGCTAGTACGTTACTTTGGCGCTTCCATAACGATTCTGGTATAGTTGTGGGTGTGCTTTTTGATGCTTTTGGATAGAGATTTTTGTGTTTTTGTGAGTGATGGGTAGTCTCTTTTTTGTTTGTTTTTCTTTTTGTAAACATATTCAAAAACACAGAATTAAAGTATTCTTGCTTAGGTGATCGGGACGAGCTCTGGGTATTTAGATTACCAGCTACCTTACTACTATGGATGCTTGTGTCGCCAATGCTTAATTTTTTACTTGCAAATATCCCTTTATTATTAGATTTTGCGCCTTCATTATTTTCATTTATAATTTCTGCATCGGTGTGCATAAGATATGAAAGAAAATCAATGCGTTCCGTATAAATATTACACTGGATTGTTGTAATAATGTTAGTCATATTCAAATAGAAATAAATAAAATAAGAGTACTTACGATTGCTTCAAGTCCATTCATCTCTTCCTTTTTTTCTTTTGAATTTTCAAGCACCTTGTTCAAAAGTTCCACTGCATCTGAATAGTAAAAAATAGCACCTTCGAAATCGTTAAGTGTATCGTGCTTAACTGCTGTATTTGCTTTTTTTAAAGCAGTTTCGATCCATAATTTAGTTTGATGACTAGCAGACTGGAGCAGTCCTTCGTGCTGTAGTGATTTGCGTCTTGCTGTTTGTTTATGCATAATCAATAACTGTGTGTACTTTTGGTCGTGTAAACTCGAAATACCAAAAAAAGGATTTTGATTTTGTAGGTATAAAACAAAGGAGAGAAAAGGAGAAAAACGTCTTCGGTTTTTATTTTTTTTCAGGAAAGGAAATGATATAAGTTTTGAGCTCAAAGGATAAGTGAATATACCATTGTATTATAACTGATAGAAAGTCCGTTATACATTTTATATTTCAAATAAATTGCGTAAAAATAAATAGAACTAGATATGTTTCAGTGAAGCAACTTTTAAGTAAGCAAAGTGGATACTGGCTTTCAATTATGCTGAAATATACAAGGCTGATACTCTATAAAATAAATCACAAGTAAACAGTTCCGAATGGATAACGCTAAAGTACAATATTTTTATGAGGAAATCATAGCATCATTAACTCCTTGGAAAAAAAGTATTGGTTACGAGATCAAACTATTAATCCAGAGTCTTCTCAACACCTTCTCGCTATATTTTGAAAGCTTCTTTACGAATCACTATTCTAAAACCTTTTTTTGGCATCATTATGACCAATCATCTTATCATTATTTCAGTTTTATATAAATGTATTTTAGGCTAAGCTCATACTCCATCTAAAGACGGAGTGGGATAAGTATTTGGAGAATTCCATAATCCAAACGAAACATCGTGATGTATTTTGATATGCGTACCACCATTTAGATAAAAGGTCATCTGGCTTGTAAACTCTTTATTGGGGGAGAAACTTTGTGTTTCCTCGCTAACAAATTCAAAGGTGTGTTATTTAGCATACCATATAGTATAAAGTCGTTATATAGCAAATAATACTATTATAGCTGCCTTCTTGAACTTGATTTTAATTTAAAATAAACAACCTTTTAGTATGTACTAGCAAAAATTGATGTTAAGCCATCTCTATACTTTCACATAGTAAATTCTGGAAGATGACATCACGGACGATGCAAAATTAATGATTTTAGTAGTGTTTCTTTTTACAGTTTTTTAACTTGAAATTCAGACAAAGTTTCTTTTTTTTTTAGACAAAAAAAAATTAAAAATCAGACAAAAT